>WOXC01000717.1:0-232324 GCA_011680675.1 Gymnobelideus leadbeateri | reverse complement strand
AAACCTCAGGGGGGAGGTGCCTAGCCTGCTGTCAATGACCATTTTGCAATGTTCCACTATTAAAAGATGGAACTCTTTACCCCAGCCTTTAGGGAGGGCCAAGTACATGCCTGGATTCAGATGTTTGACTTTCTCTAATTCCAATTAGTCTTTGTGTACCATACATTTGATACTGTTACAAGGTAAAATCCCAGTAGGGATGTTCTGTGAGATTTGTCAAGAAAACAGCATTACGTCTTTGTGGTTTTGCTGCCAAGAGGGTTGACTAGAATGGATTATTTCTCCTACAGCCTTCACAGGAAAGCTCAATTCTGTCTTCAGTGACCAGATCAGAAAAGTAAGTTTCATTTGTGCATTTTCCTGAAGACCACTTAAGGTGTTCCAGTTCTAATCTGGGTATTTGTCTTCACTGGGATTTCTAATTTCTGTATCATGCTGCCACTCCATGAATCAGCTCTGCTGGATGCAAAAAGACTGAAAGAGAAGCTACCCTGGAAGGAGGGCCTCTCTGATCACTTTGTGGCAATAAAAAGTAAGAGAGCCATAGAAATGTTTTTGATATATTGCTCTGGCCAAACAACTTCTTCAGCCTTTGCCACATCAATGAACTGAGTATTTCCTTGGGACCTACAACCTTTACTCTCTATGAGAAGTCACCTATGGAGAAATAACATGAACACATGAATGAGTGGAATAGGGGAAAGCCCTGGGTTCAAATACTGCTTCAGAAGCTTAGTACCTATATGACCTTAGACAAGTCCCCTATCCTCCTCCAGGTCTCAGTTTTCTCATCTGTGAAATGAGGGCTTGGATTAAATGCCTTCTGATTCTAGATCTATGATGCTGTGAGCATACACATTAGCTTTCAATTCTGGTTTCAAATAGACTTACTGAGAGCAGGAACTGTCTTCTCTCTCTTTGTATCTCCAGCATTTAGTAAATGCCTTGGCACATGATAGAAGCTTAATGAATGTTTATGGACTGACTGCCTAAACTTCTGTCGCAATCTATTAAAGCTTTCTTAACTGTTAAGAGGGTTCAGAATTCCTAAGAGAGAATGCATGATGGTTTTACTCTCATGCAGACATTTTTCATCAGTATTGAGATCAGTATAAAAGACAGTATTTGATGGTAGATTTGTAGTTAGAACTACTAGGTAAATATCATGCTTCTGACTCATTAGTTTTGTGATCCTGGCAAAGTCACTTCATTTCTCTGAACCTGTTTCCTCATCTGTAAAATGGAGATTTATAATTGCAGTCATTTCCTAAAATTGTTATGAGTATCATAGAATAATAGATGGAAGATAACTTAGATTCCATTTAGTCCAAATGCCTCATTTTAAAGATAAAGACACTGAGGTTAAGTGATTTGTCCAAGGTCCGAGAGTAAGAGGCAGAGCTGGGATTTGAATACAAGTTTTCTGACTCCAAATTCAGCATTCTTTCCACTACAATGGCCTTCTTCCAATGACATGATGTATGTAAAGTGTTTTGGACATCTCAAGGCACTATAATTAAAGAAGGAAAAAAAATTATTAGTTACCTACTATAAGATGTAGAGGAGGCAGCTTAGATGGTTCAGGGATAGAGAGCCAAGTCCTAAGTCAGGAAGACATAAGCTCAAATTGGGTCTCAGTTACTTACTAGCTATGTTACCCTGGGTAAGTCCCTTACCCCTGTTTGCCTTAATCCACTGGAGAAAGAAATAACAAAACACTCCAGTATCTTTGCCGAGAAAATCCCGTGGACAGTATTAGTGTGATATGGTCCACAGGGTAATAAAGGGTCAGACAGGACTGAATGACTGAACAAATATGCTGTTTGTATATGTCTTTTGAGTATTTTATCAAAATTCTGTTTTGCCTCTCTAAATTGTAGGGAGGGAGGCACAGTAGATGGAACAGTAGATCTGGAGTCAGGAAGACCTGAATTCAAATCTAGCCTAAAATACTAACTAGTTCTATGACCCTGGGCAAGTCACTTAGCCTTTGTCTGTCTAGCTTTCTCATTTGTCAAATGAAGTTAATAATAGCATCCATCTCGCAGGGTTGTTGTGATATAAGATAATAACTGTAAAGTGTTTTGCAAATCTTAAAGCACTATATAAATGCCAGCTATTGTTGTTGCTATTGTTAAGTTGCCAGAATGCTTACGACTTTGGTCCTTTGTTTTAACACATTTTCACCCACTCTGCATTTAGTCTTTCAAATTGCAAAGGGAGGAAATTGACAACTGTTTGCTAAGTCTACCCCCTTTCATTGAAATGAGGACTGTGTTTTATTTCTGGAAGGGTGAAAGCACTATACTTGAATCAACAAGACTGAACTAAATAAGAATAATAATGCATATATAACAACATAGGACTTTCAAGCACTTTTCATTTATTTCATTTTAATCAATCAGCAAACATTTATTTTTTTCTCCAAATGCTTTATTAACTTCTGGTTTACATCATTCACTTCTGCCAGATTTTTAGTTACAATTTTTCCCTGTTTTTCCCTACCCACCACCCCAGAATAGCAGTCCCACAGGATATCCCCTCATCCAATATGCTCTCTCCCATTTCTTCTCCCATACTCCCTTAGACTTTTTCAGTAGGGCAAGGTGAATCTCTGTGCCCCAATGCCTATATATCTTATTTCCCAATTATATGTAAAATAGTATTAATAATAGTATTTATATGTTTTTAAACAGTTGACTTTAAAACTTTGAATTCCAGATTCATTGCCTTCCTCCCTTGTCACCCACCCTTACTGGGAAGATAAGCAATTCAGCATATGTTGTACATATGTAGCTATGCAAAACATTACCATAGTAGATATATTGTAAAAGACTGACTATATTTCCCTACCTCCTATCCCACCTCCCACTTGGTCTATTCCCTACTTTGATCCTGTCCCTTTTCACAAGTGGGTGCTTCCAACTTCCCTCTACCCCTTCCCTCCTGCCCTCCCTTCCATCATCCCCCCTTTCATCTCCTTACCCCCTACTCTCCTATAGGGTGAGATATCCTATTTAGTATGTATGTCACTCTCTCCCTGATCCAAATTCAGTGAGAATAATGTTTTGCCTTTTTGCCTTCCTGTTCTTCCCCTCCCTTGTAACCATTTTCCCTTGCCTCTTCTATATGAAATAGTTTACCCCATTCTGTCTCTCCCCATCTCCTCTCATTATATTTCTTTCTCACCTCTTAATTTCATCTAAGTATCTTCCCTTCCTATTAAATTCGACCTGTGTCCTCTATCTATGTATACCTGAAAACATATATACACACATTCACATATGTATTCATATGCCCATATACCCTTCTTCAACTATTTTCATACTGAGAAAAGTTTCATCAGTTACAATAATTGTTTTTCCATGTAGGAATGTAAATAGTTCAGCTTTGATAAGTTCCTTATGATTTCTTTTGCTGTTTACCTCCTCATACTTCTCTTGCTTCTTGTATCTGAATGTCAAATTTTCTATTCAACTCTGGTTTTTTCTTCAGGAATGCTTGAAAGTCCTCTTTTCCACTGAATGACCATATTTTTCCCCAAAACATGATACTTAGTCTTGCTGGGTAGGTGATTCTTGGTTTTAATTGCAGCTTCTTTTCCCTCTGGAATAGCATATTCCAAGCCCTTTGATCCCTCAGTATAGAGGCTGCCAGATCCTGTGCTATCCTGATTCTGTTTCCACTGTATTCAAATTGTTTCTTCCTGGCTGCTTGTAGTATTTTCTCCTTGATCTTGGAATTCTGGAACCTGGCTATAATATTCCTAGGAGTTTTCTTTTTGGGACCTTTTTCAGGAGGTGATTGGTGGATTCTTTCAACTTCTATTTTGCCCTCTGGGTCTAAAACATCAGGGCAATTTTCCTGGAGAATTTCTTGAAGGATGATTTCTAGGTTCTTTCTTTGATCATGGTTTTCAGGTAGTCCAATAAATTTTAAATTATCTCTCCTGGATCTATTTTCCAGGTCAGTGGTTTTTCCCATGAGATATTTCACATTGCCTTCTATTCTTTCATTTGTTTGGATCTACCTAACAGCAACTTGATTTCTCATAAAGTCACTAGCTTCCATTTGCTCCAGTCTAATTCTGAAGGAATGAGTCTCCTCAGTGAGCTTTTGAGATTCTTTTTCCATCTGGTAAATTCGGCTTTTTAAGGCATTCTTCTCCTCATTGCCTTTTTTGAGCCTCTTTTGCCATTTGAGTTAGTCTATTTTTTAAGGTGTTATTTTCCTCAGGTTGTTGACCTTCATTTCATACTTTTCTTGCATCTTTCTCATTTCTCTTCCCAATTTTTCCTCCATTTCTCTTATCTGCTTCTTAAGGTCCTCCATGGCCTGTAACCAGCTTGTATTTTCATTTGGGGCTTTTGGTGCAGGAGTTCTGATCTCCCAGTCCTTCTCCTGTTCCATGCTTTGATCCTCTTTGCCCCCAAAATAGTAGTCTAATGTTGAATTTTTCTGTTTATTTTGCTTCTTTTGCTTAGGCATGTTGCCACTCAATTACTTGACTTTTGGGCTTGTTGCCACAGTAGAACTCTGCCACCAGACGGGGGAGCTTCTGTCCCAAATGCTGGGTTTTTTTCAGCTGTCGGAGGTATTAGTTGGGTGCCCTCTGAAGCCTCCACAGGTTCTGGCAAGGTGGTCACACACCCCCAAGACCTCTACCCCAGATCGCAATCCAGATCCAAACAGGTTAAAGCAAGAGCATTTACCCCCAAGACTGATCACCAGATCCTCCTACAGTTCACAGGCCAGGAGCTGGAGCTGCTGCATGACTGCAGCTGTGCTGAAGCTTCTCAGTGGCTTCTTGCCCCCAGGGAAAGAGGCCCCATGCTCTCCCAACTAATGAGTCCCAAAGTCCATACTGCACTAACCTCTCACTTTGTCCATGGCATCTATGTGTTGGTAATTCTGGAAACGCCACAGCTGCTGGTGTTCTAGAGTCCCTCTAGCTGGCTGCTGGTCAGGCCCACCCTGGGACCAAAACCTCCACTCACAAGGGCTTGGGCTTGGTTCCCAGAGCGCTGGGCCAGCCGCTCCTTGCCTGGCTGCTGGGCTGTCCTCAGCGGGAGGTTAGCTTCTCTGTGTGATTTTGTGTGTTCTGTAGCTCCAGAGGTTGTTCAGAGTCCCCTTTTACATAAATTTGGAGGTGGTGGGAGCTGGAGCTGTGTGGAAGAGCTGTTTCTACTCCGCCATCTTCAGCAAGCATTTATTAAGCACCTATTGTATATCAGGTACTGTGCTATACATTAGGGATACAAATATAAAAGTAAGACAGCACTTACCCCACAAGGAACTTACATTCTACTAGCATTATATACAATGTTCAGGCATGGGTAGAGACAGGCTATATTCAAAATAAGGACATAGAGATTTGCCTAGCCAGTAGGGGACCCAGAGAAAGCCTCTTCAGGGAGGTAACCTTTGATCTAAGCCTTGACAAAAGCTTGCAAGCTAGGTGTTGCAAGGAGTGGGACTGATGAGGGAGAGAATTCTAGGGCTGAGCACGGGGAGTACAGAGGCAAGAGGTGGAAGATCACATATAGGAAATAGTAGGTTTGCCAGTTTGGTTGGAGCATAGAATATGTAATGAGGAGTAAAGTATGATCAGTCTAAAAAAGATAAGACTGGGCTCAATATTATAAAGATATTTAAGTGCCAAAGAGAGGAATTATATTTTATCGTAAGGGCAAAGGGGAATCACTGGTGATTCATTTGAACCATGTGAAGCAGGTACTACATGTATTATTATAATTATCATTTTACAGATGAGGACACTGGGGTTCAGAGACCTTAAGTGGCTTGTCCACTATTACACAGTAAGGTGACAGGTTCGAGATTCAACCCCAGATTCAACCCAGTCCAGGTCTTCTGGACTCCAAGCCCAGTCCATGTACTAGCCACTGAACCACCTAATTAAGCTATGTTTATTATAATAAACAAATACCATATATATGGCAACTATTTTGATTACAAAACAAAGCTTTCCTTCTCCCCCACTGAACTAAAATCACACTCTGAGTTTTCTGTGTATGTTCTAAATGGTCTTTCCACCTCCTTTCTGGAACAATATTTATAACTGAGAAATGAAATTACATAAACCCTAGGAAACATCATACCAACTCCTCTTATTATCCAAGGCTCAAGGATGCCTGACAAATTATAACCCCTTTGAAGTAAGCATCATAATGTGATTGTAATATGGTGTCAGGTTGGGGAAAACAGATAATAGGCACAGACAGATATAAAAGACTGGCATTTCTTTGCTGTCTACCTTAATTCTGCTGGAGAAGTTTTTATCCTTTTTTTCTTTTTTTTTGCTGGTAATAGGGAAAGATACCCTTTTTATTTCAAATGATGCTTTGTAGTTGTTTCTAAACTCTTTCTGAATCTTCCTATATGCTGTCCCATACACTGACTTCATGATTCTGAGAGCTTAGCATACCATGGTATTTAGGGTTCTTAATGTAGCACTGGCTGGATATTATGCAAAAAAAAAAACAAAACCCACACCATATTTTTCTCCAGAATGAATGTAGTTTCCTGGGATCCATTAAACATCCAGCATCTGATTGTAATGTAATAAGGTTGGTGCAAGCTTAAGTGTCTCTGTCTGTCATTTGAATTGTTCATCTGGTCCCTGCTTATAACTATTTTCCAGTGTTCTTGTTACTGACATGAATGTTAAATCAATGGGGCACTTTAAAAAAAAAAACCCAAAAAAAATTATCCTCCATGAATTTGGGTCAATTGTATTAAAGTACACCAGACTGGCAGTTTTAATGAGAAAAACAGAACCCAAAGAACCCTACCAGACACAGATTTTTTTTAAAAGCACAACGGTATTGGTTATGAGAATCTCTATCATATGATGGCAGCAATGTGGTTATAGTTAATGTTTGTAAGAATTCATATCATAGATCTAAAGTTGGAATGGACCTTGAAAGCCCATCTTATTTAGCTTCCTCCTTTTACAGAAGAAAAAAACAAGCTAAGGGAGGCTAAGCTATTGTCCCAAGGTCAGGAAATTGGCATCAGAGGTAGGATTTGAATGCATATACTCAGAATCAATGCTCTTTCCACTATACTAATGCTAGGACTTTCCTTCTGCCACTAACTTCCATTTCTTCTTTGCAGTGATCTTTTACACACATAGTTATTAGACTATGAGTTCCTTGAGGGAAGGACCATATTTTTGCCTTTAATTGTATCTCTAGTACTTAATCCAGTCCCTGGAACAAAGGTAACCTTACTAAACCTCTCTGGGATGCAGTTTCCTGATATGAAAAACTCTGGGGTTAGATTTGTTCCCCAAGGTCTTTCACATCTCCAAACTACTGTGATTTCAGCTACATCACCCAGATACTTAACTTCCATCTTGGAACACTCAGGTTGTATTCTTTTGGAATGAGGGCTCTTGGAACTGCATATGATTGCTATCTTAGGAGAAAACCAATCTTCTTATAAAGGCATAATTGGTTGAGTAAATAAAGGAGAGAGACCACGCCATTAACAATACATGCTTCTTGATTCTCCTTTTCTATTTTTGGTGGCTTTTCTGGATTCCCTGTCCTAGCCAAGTGCTCTAGCAATTGGAGACTTGCAAAGTTGCAGATACGGATACTTTTCTCCTGGAGGGTGAGGGAGAAGAGGAATATGATATAATAATTACCTAGCATACACCAGGCAAGGTGCTGAATGCTTTACAGATATTATCTCATTTGATCCTCACAACAACCTTGGGATTCCTGTTTTATACTTTGGGAAACTGAGGCAAACAGAAGATAAGTGACTTGGCCAGGATCACACAGGTAGTGCATGTGTGAGGTTGATTTTGAACTAAGGTCTTCCTGAGTTCAGGCCCAGCACTCTATCCATTGCACCACCTAGCTGACTCTGGATGTGCCTTGAGGACATTACCATTGCACTCTTGGGAGACATCCCAGTAGTGCACATGCCCAGTACCTGCACTTGTTGTTGGGTAGTTGTTTTTCATCCATGTCTGATTCTTTGTTGACCCCTTTTAAGGGTTTCATTAGCAAAGACACTGAAAGGGATTTGCTATTTCCTTCTCCAGCTCCTTTTATAGATGAGGAAACTGAGGCACAGGCTTATGTGACTTGCCCAGGGTCACACATCTATTAGTGTGCTAGTGTACAGTGACTGTGAAAGCCTGAGGAAGGCAGCCCTTTATCAGTGTCCAAAAACTATTTTTTCAAAGTTCTGGTCAGAGAATAACCCTCATGGTAAGTAGAGCATATTTAAAATGGAAATAATACAGATATGGTAGTCTAAAAAAATCCTACTATTGCCACTTGCCTTCTTCATTCTCTCTCACTAACACTCCAAAGGGATGAAGAGGCAATTACAGTAATGGCTGACATTTAGGTGTTGTGTATAGAGTGCTGGACCTGGAAGCAGGAAGACTTGAATTCAAATGCTACTTCAGACACTTACTAGCTGTGTGAGCTTAGGCAAGTCATTTTTCTTCAGTCTTACTCAGGTTTTTCATCTGTAAAATGAGGCTAATAATCACACTTAGCATTCAGGGTTGTTGTGAGGATAAAATGTGATAATATTTGTAAAGCTCTTTAAAAATCCTAAAGCACTACAGAAATGTTAGCTATCACTATCATCATCATCATTGTTATTCATTGCTATTATTATAGTGCTTTGAAGTTTGCAAAGGACACTTCAGCTTTAGTAGCCTAAAATTGCATTAAGACTTTTGGGACACCCTGCTTTATCTCCTTTGAGTCTCACAAAAGCCTTAGGAAATAGACACCGTAAGGTAGATACCATAGATTCCCATTGTACAGATGGTGAAATTGATGCCCAGAGATGTGAGATTTAGGGACTTTTTTTTCTTGATTTTTTTTGGAGGGGGGAAAAGCAGTGCAATTGGGGTTAAGTGACTTGCCCAAGGTCACATGGCTAGTAAGCGTTGTGTCTGAAGCTGGATTTGAACTCAGGTCCTCTTGACTCCAAGGCCTGGTGCTCTATTCATTGCACCACCTAGCCACCCCTAGGGACTTATTTAGAAGTGTCACAAATAGAATGAAAAACCAAGTTTTCTTGATTCTAAGTCCAGCATTCAAGCAGCTATGCAGTGAACTATGCCATGCCATGCCATGCCATGCCATGCCATGCCATACCATACCATACCATACCACATTATACTATATATTAGCTGATTTTGTTGGCTTCTCTAATATTGGTACTAAACAAATTTTACTAGGGCTAATCTTACTGCTGGTCTCAATTCCAACCCCTAAGGGTGAGAGAATTATTTCACTTCTGTTGCTTATTTCATTCATGGTATTTCTGTCAATACTTCTAAGGAGAAAGTGATTAACAGCTGTCTTCTTCTGTTTGTTGTTAATAATTGTACTGAGATCATCTTTCCAAGAAAGCTAGAAAACTCAGCTCTCCCCCAAGTGTCAAGGATAAAAGCCTGTGACTTCTTATACATTTACCCTCCAGGGCACAGATTCCGTTTTTAGAGCATGTTTGGGGATATGCTTGGAACTCTGTGATATCTAGGTTTAGTCACAGAATAAAGCAGATAATGACAAGATATTGCCCTGACTTTTCTGTCTTAAAGGGATATCTGGAAGACCTGAACAGTATTTCAGTATGTTCCAGGGGAATTTACAACTTTTCAGATCTGTGAGTGCCAGTATGCTTTATAATACCCTCATTTGTTTCTAAACACCAATCCTGCTTTCTAGCTACAAGGCTAAACAGAATCTTGGAACAGAATTTAAGTAACTGCTACACTCCTTGTTTCAATAACAGACTGTTCTTCTTCAGCCAATGTCAAAGACAGTTAGGATTATGGTTAACATCCTTTTTCAGAGGCTGCTGGTGAACCCGCCCAGATTTTATGCTAATCATTTTGTATTTCTATATCATTTTCTACTCCAATAAATAAAACGTGTGCACATATCCTTCCCATAGTTTGGGTAAAGGCCCCAGGAATTCTCTGAGATGCTATATTTAGCTATGGAGAAACTGCTAAGGAGAGAATGTGAACACAGTTACTCAGAATATGTATTCAGGTTCCTTAACTGGCAGGACAGCTTGCTTTCTGGGGAATAAGCTCTCCATAGTTGGTAAAATGGTGGTACCACCCTGAGCCAGAACAGGCACTTAGCCAGCCAGCGGGGCATTTAAAAATTATGCTTCCTGTATGTTGAACTTTCACCGAAACCCAAGTGACTTGGCATCACAAAATCAATGTCTCCATGCCATAGAAAGGAGAATTTCCTAGCATTAAAATATGTTGTTTTGTAAGAATTGGTAGTTGAAAATTCCCATTATTATACACATAACCATAGCCACGTTGTACCCTAGGCAGCTTCCATATTTCCCACCCCTAGTTCTACAGTTTGTACTAACCTTCAACTGGTCATTATCAGAGGGTGATATAATCACTCAGAATGGAAGTGAAGGTTGGTGGTGAAGCAATCTTCTCAATCACCCACATAAAAGCATGTGTCTGCTGTCTGCCACTCTCCAGATATCTACTTTAAATGCACATATTTGTAGATTGTATCTTTTTTTTTTTTTAAGCAATTGGGGTTAAGTAACTTGGTCAAGGTTACACAGCTAGTCATTATTTATGTGTGGGTGCTCATTTTCTGAGGCCGGATTTGATCTCGGGTCATCCCGACTCTGAGGCCGGCGCTCTTACTCACTGCGCCACCTAGCCGCCCCTTTTAGGGCAATTGGGGTTAAGTAACTTGCCCAAGGTCACACGGCTAGGTTTTTGTTTGTGTGGGTTAAGTGTCTGAGGCCAGCTCTGAACTCAGGTCCTTCTGACTCCAGGGCCGGCACTCTACTCACTGTGCCACCTAGCTGCCCCTGTAGATTGTATCTTTGACAGTCTAACTGAATGGATGGCTAAATTATTGTATTCTAACATATTTGATGGCTGCTACCTTCATTAAGGATTAATAAGATAGGGATGCTTGTGGAGACCAGCAAAATAAAGAAATATAGCTTCTTCCTATCTGTTCCCCAAACCAGGCATCATAATTATTATTATTGTTATTATAATAATCATTTTTATACTTGAGAAGTCCATCATTAGAATAGTTAAGTTGGAGTTTATATTAACAGGAGGGTCATCACAGTGGAGGGTAGGTGGGGTTCTTGATTAGCTAATTCTTGCACATTCAGTGAACAAACAATTATTGTGTGCTTACTATGTGCCAGGCATTGTGTTAAATGCTAGAAGTAAAAAAAATACAAGATGAAAGAAAAACAGTCCCTGCCCTCAAGGAGCTTACATTCTAATGGGGGAAGACAGTATATATAAAGAAACTGAAAGTGGGGGGTGGGAAGGAGTAAGAAGTCAGGGAAGAAAAGGTACCTATGTCAGGGCATAAAAGAGAAAATCTAGAGAGTCAGAAGTGGTTTCTGGAGACAAATGAGGACACATCTGGTCTGGACATTTTCTTTAAAATGTAGGTTCTGGGAGGAACCAGCCAATCAGAGAAAGGGGCTGCAGGGGCAGAATGTACTTCCAGTGTGAGAAGTTCAGAAGAAGGGTGAACTTCCAGGATGAGCAACCTGCTGTGTCATGGAAGAGAAAATTCAGAGTCAGGAATTGGAACTGTCTAGCATAGTGTAGTGGAAAGAGCATCATGAAGTCAGGACTTCTGGGTTCTAATCCTGACTCTGACATTTAATCTTTCTGAGTCAATTTCATCAGCAAGTCTCCATCACTCAAAGGGATCTGTGATTTCATTGATTTGTATATTCCCTCCAATTACAATGAAGATCACAACCTAACATGTCCTCCCATAAAGTTGATGTGGGATTCCATCCACTGTGTTTTGGGGCCATCTTCATTTTCTCCTGATATTGTAAGATTACCAATGGAGTGTCTAAGTCATCCACTTGTGATCCCTCACTTGTGCAACATGACTTGTGTACCTTCATTTTTGTTCATACATTTCTCTGATGATATCCTTTAATTCAGTTTTTCTTCAAAGTCCCATATTTGTTATGTTATAAGTTGTTCACACCTATCATCCACTTCTCCATTGCCCTTTATATTACATTCATTTTTAATTCCTCAGAAACTGTTTTGAACAATCATAGCCATAGCACACTGGTTAAAAAATGATGTTAAAAAGATGGATCTTTGTTTTCAAAAGAAGTTTAGGATCATTAAAGGAGTTTCACAATTTACTGAAGGTAATCCAGCCCATCCTTTCCCTCCTGTTTAATTCTGGGCTCAATTAATTGTCTATTTGTACTCTCTATCTCATTATATTCATACTGGTGGATAAGCTTTACAGTTTGTATATCTAACAATGGCATAATCTTTGCAACAAGCATTATTCATCCACTTAGTTTTTTCTGTGTGAATGGTAAGGTCAAACTCCTTAGAGGGTTATGGCTTTGGGTTTTTTTTCCCAGGCTCTGACATTTTAGGGAGGGCTAGCTGAAGTTAACACAATGCCATACATAAAGGAAGACAAAAATATTTGCAACATAGGGATAATAATGTCTTCGCTGTTTAACCTTGCATTATTTTTTGAGGAAAGCCTTTTACAGACCTACAAGTGACAGAAAACATGAAATGTTCTTATGTATGCTGTAGTTATCAGAGACCTATATAATGTAACAACAATAGGAGGAGTCAGTCTAGGATTCAGAGTTAGGATATCAGTGTAGCCAAGAAAATAAAATAAACAAGAAGTTGGACAGGTCAGAGTCACCATTTAAGAGTAACTTGCTAAACAAATGAGAGCCTCTTCATCCAATAAGATTTTTTGTTTTAACATTTATTGTAGCAGTATTCCATGGTCCAGGGACTTTTGAGAGTCCTCAAGACCCGTTTTTACATCATTTCCTAGATCAAAATTATTTTTCATGAAAAATACCATGATATTTTAATTTCTAATATTATAAATATTGATAGGTATAGTTCATAAAAACAAAAGTACTTTGAGATCCTCAGTAATTTTTAAGAGTGTAAAGGGACCCTGACATCAAAAGTTTTGAGAACTGCATATCTTGATCCTATACCTTCAAAATGTATGCTCAAATAATTTTTCAGAAAAAATATTTTCAATCAATAAACATTTATTATGTGGTTACTGTTAAGTACCAGGCACTGTGCTAAGCATTGGGGATACAAAAAAAAAAAAAAAAAGGGCAAAAGACGCTGGGCAAGTCACTTCACTGTTTGCTTCATTTCCTTATCTGTAAAGTGAGCTGGAGAAGGAAATGGCAAACCACTCCAGGGTCTCTTCCAAGAAAACCCCAAATGGGGTCACAGTCAGACACTACTGTAAAAATTACTGAACAATAACATATGCCAGGTCTAGGGCTGAGTGCTGGGGACAATACAAAGAATGAAACAATCCCAACACTCAAGGAACTTCCATTTCACTGTAAGAGATAAAAGGCACAGATACAAGTATAGATATATATACAAGTATATGTAGGATAAACACAAAGAGAAAGAATAAACACAAGGTAGTTATTGATGGGGAAACACTAGCCTTTGGGAAAATCAGGAAATCCTTGCTGTAGGAGGTAATGCTTGAACAACCTCTTGAAGCAAGAGAAGGATTCTATGGAGTGGAGAAGAAGAGAGAGCCTATTCCAGCTCTGTGTGTGTGTGTGTGTGTGTGTGTGTGTGTGTGTGTGTGTGTGTCTGTGAAATGAAGGGAGAAAAGTCCAGTTTGGGTTATGGGGTGTGGGAGGAGCAGTAATGTAGACCTGATTGGAAAGCTAGATCAGGGTCAGCTTGTAAAGCTAAATAAACATAGGATTTTATTTTATCCTATTAGGGAGCCACTGGAGTCATCAAATAAGGGTGTCTCATTGATAGAGCTGCCCTTAAGGAAGATCACTTTGACAGCTCTTTGGAGGATAGGCTGGAGTGGAGAAACTTGAGGCATGGAGAGCTTAGGAGGTCTTTGTAATTATCTAGGAGAGAGGTGATGAAGGACAGAACTAGGGTGGTGACTATGTGAGTAAAGAGAAGGGCTCAGATGGGGTAGAAACAGTGCGTTAAGTAGTAGTAATAGCAGCAGGATTTTGTGAGTGATTGGATTGTAGGGCAAGGAAGAATGAGAAGTGGAGAAAAATGCTGAGGTTATAAAACTAGGAAACTGCAGGAATAGTGTCTTCTAAAGAGATAGTGAAGCTCAGAAGAGAGAGGACATACTGAATTTGAGATATCCCTGGAATATCTATCCAGTAATGAAATATACAGTGGGCAGTTGAGGATTCAGGACTGAAGCAGAAAGGAGAGATTGAATATAGAGACATAGAGATTGGATATAGAGTTCTACAGAAAGTAGATAATTAAATAGATGGGAACTGATGAGGTTCTCAAGGGAGAATATATGTGTATGTATATCCCAGGACAGAGTCTTGGAAAAAAATATTGGGCCAATATAACTCCATCTAATGTAACATGTGATACGTACTAGATGAGTAGCATAAAATAAGTGTAACAGGAGTATTATAATTCTAAAGTAGACTTACTATGTCAATACCTATGTCAACAAATAATTCAGCCCATGTTTGCTCATCTATAAAACTGGAATGAAAAAACTACCTGGTTCGTGGAGAGGTTGTAAGAACTAACCAGAATTCCAAAGCTCTTTGTAATTATTAATTACAATGGAAGTTAAGGGCTTATGGAACTGGCCTCTGCTAATAGACCTTTATATGGAAAATTGAAGTGATTTTGTAAAAGTCTATTTTATTCCCTTTTGGTATTCCGCTATCCTAAAACTGGAAGTGTAGCTAGCCTGCTGGGTTGGGTTCAGATTTTGGTTCTGACACTTTTTAGCTACGTGACCTTCGGCTATTCACTTGACTTTACTTTCCTCAGTCAATTCCTTAGGATTTTTCTACTAAAGCATTGGTGAATTGCAATCTTCTTGCTTTGAAGCAGAGAATCTTATACTCCAGAAATCAGATTCTTTATTGCATTATTCTACCTCAACTAAAAGTAAGAAAATTCATCTGTGTTTTGACTTTTATGGATAGTACTTTACACATAGACATTGAGACCCTCTGTTTTTAATGCTTTCTTTAAGGTCTGATTCATCATTCCCTTACTGAGCCCCCACCAGCATTACCATCTAAGCTCCAGTGGGTTCTGTTTGTTAGAATAAATTCCAGAATAGATAAAGACAGTTTCAACACTGCAGCTATGCTAAGGAAGCAGAGAAGAAATGACCAATGAACATTCTCTTCCTTCCCACATTTTTGACCCATCTTTTAATGGATAAAGTCAATTGGGTTCTCATATTCATGATATAAAATAAATATGAATTAGACAAACAGGTGGTAACTTGTTATATAAAAGTAGGATTTATTTTTTTAAAGATAATAGTAGCTTTGTTTATGAATAGCATCTGTTCCAAGAAAGTTTAATATATTATGACTCCAATGTGTGCCATATAGAGAAGAGAAAAATATAGCAGTGGATTTAATACTACATCTGTGACTAGTTAGTTATGGTAAACTTCAGGTATGTGGTGGTTTCAACAAAAGTTCTAATACACATTCCAGGCACCAAGAACTGTAGGGAAAACTGTAAAAAGAACACCCCCCCCCCACACACACACATTTAAATGGAGAATTAATACACTCACTAGTTTGAGAACTAAAATGCATATGCACTTATTTCCTTGCTCATCATTAAAAACACATTACTTCCTCCCCTCTCCCCTGCACTCCTCCACTCACCCCATACTGTTCCATGTTGGATAAGTTGATGTGCTAAAACCATTGACTTGGGTTGGGTTCCCAAATGGAGCCCTAGGTTTCAATAATGAGATTTTCAGCAAGGAGAAATGGGCTTTCCCTTGTAAAAAACTGATTGATATATTTTCAGGCTAAACCATTAGCATAGTTTCACTGGGGAGAAAAGAAGGACAAAAGACTCAAAGTCGCAAAAAGCCACTGCAATTGTGACAAAACTCTAATCATTGTGTAAATGCTGCTACAGCAGCAAAAGGAACATTCAGCAGCTTCTTAGCTTGAACAAGGCTTTGGCTTTAGAATGTGTTTGTTCTTTAGAGTCAGCTGTTCCTGATGAAAAGCTGATGAACCCGCCTGATTTTCTTTTCTGTCACTTCAATTGTCTGGCTCAGGTATCTTCCCACAAACCACAAATGGATTTTTCTTTAGGGGGTGGGGGGTGAGGTGAGGTGGGGTGAGAGAGAGTTCCCTCTGGTTTCCATGTTTTGCTTTGATTTATTGGACAGGAAAGTTCATTTTCGTGAGATTAAGCAAAACACACAAATAGTAAAAGATCTTAGGGTTAAACACACTTAAGAGGCACTTAAGGGGGAAAACAAATAGTTTAAAGACAATAAACAGAATTTAAAACAGATTGCATGAAAGTAAAAGTATGCCATGAAATAAGACTGAAGGCAAACAAAGAACTCAAGGGGCTGGGGGGAAGGAGCTGTTCTTGAGGTGGGGGCTACTTAATGCATCCTTTGCAACCCTCGGACCTGCAGTCTTGATCTGGTAGTAGGCACTGGTAGTATTAAGTAATATGAGTGACTATGTCTGTTTCAAAGATGTAACTCACCTTGCCTCCTCTTCTGAACACAAGTTGTGCTACTAACTCAGAAGAAGCACAAATCAGTTTAGAAATGTGCTTGTTATGTAATAATTTCCTTACTAACTTCAGCTTACTATTCATAGATGTTACTGACCCAGTCGACATCTATGACTCACTCCTCCAGCCAAGTGGCAATATTTTGCTAGGAGATATTGTTGGTGAAACATTTGGTTCACAGTTCATATTTTCCCTATTTAAAAAAAAATTCAAACACACGATATAACAAAATAGAAATTTTAAATCACTAGTGATTTTCATGTGATTCCTGGGTAAGTGGGATATGAAATGTAGCTGGGGTGGTGGGGGGATTCACACACACACACACACACACATGCACACACGCACACACACACACACACACACAGAGGCTCACACCATCTTGCCTTCCTAAACTCCATCTGTGTCCTCCTTCATGCCATGCATAGCCTTTGCTCCAGTGGGGACACAGCCAGCTATTGTCATTGCCTTAAGGATGGTACTACTTGAGTAATTTCGTCATGAAACCAGGCAAAGAATTATCCAGGCTGTTCATGGATGAGATGCTTTAGATATACATGTGTCACTAGTAAATAGCAACCCTTTGCACGGGGTAAGTGGTGACAGAACTTGGGAGGGAGGCAGAAAAGCTGTTTTCCATTAATATAGTCTTGTAGAAAAAAAGCTGACGTTAAGATAGCAAGCAAATAATTAAGGAATAGTTTTGCTCATGTAGCCATTGTACAGGTTCAATCTTCCTAGAGAGATTATTGGACAGGGTGAAGGTACATAATTAAATATAGCTGTCTTGCAACACCCCTTCACCCCACCCACCCCACCGCCACTTCCCTAAGCCATGAGATTTCTAAACCACTGGTCTATATTAGAGTTAGGTCTCTGAAGTTCATGGTTATATAGATTGATTGATTGGTGGTAGAAATACATACACATATAGACAACTGTATGTTTTCTTTTTAAAATTAACTTTATTGATGTCTTTTTTAATTCCCCAAATTGTCCCCAGTGTACCTCCTTTCTTTCCCATAGCAAGTAATATTTTTAAAGACAAAAAAGAAAAGAAAAAGTAAAATTAACTAAACTTGTCGATGTATTACAAATGTCTGAAAATACACTCAATATACTTGTGGTGCTCTTATCTCTGCAAGGGATGGGATATGGGTGTATTCTTTATCTCTTCTTTGCAACCATGCTTTTGCTTTGTAATATTCACTTTTGATTTGTGTGTGTATGTATAATTGTTCTTTCCATTCACAATGTTGGAGTCATGTATATATTGTTTTCTTGGTTCTGCTTACTTCACTGTGCATCAGTTCATACAAATCTTCATATTCATCTCTGTAGTTATCATATGTATCATTTTTTATAGCATAGAAATATTCCATTACTTTAGTATATCATACTTTGGTTAGCCATTCTCCAATAAATGGGCATCTACTTTGCTTATAATTCTTTGCTATCACAAAAAAAGTACTATTAGACATATTTTAGTGTGTGTGGGTACTTTTTTCTTGTCAATGGCCTCCTGAAGTTTCTCTGGGTTAAAGTGTATGAAAATTTGAGTGAGTCATTTAATGTGCATAATTTCAAACTGCTTTCTAAGATGGTCATGCTAATCTACCAACAATGTACTAGTGTGGCTATCTTCCCCAAACTCCTGAAACCTTGAATATTCCCAGATTTCATCATCTTTGTCAATTTGCAGGGTGTGAGTTAAAACCTCAGAGTTGGGGGTAGAGTAAAGAGAAGGTGGGGATGCAACTGAGCTCTCCCTCAAACCCCTCCCAAGACCTTTAAATAATGCCCTAAAACAAATCCTAGAGAGGCAGAACTTACAAAAGGATAGGTGAAACAATTTTCCAACCCAAGACAGTTTAAAAGTTTAATAGAAGAGGTCTGTTGCCCTGGAGTAAAAGTGGAGCATAGACCAGTGCAGACCAGGCCCCAGAAAACCAGGAGCAGGCCTTGGGAGTGAATGAATCAGAAGCTGTAGTGGCTGCTTCCAGAGCTCTCAGCCCACAGTTGCTAAGGGGGTCAAATAACTGGTCAGAAGGAGATTATAGGGGTCCCTTTGCTGGCACTGGGCCAGAACTCTGTTGCTTTGCCCCATACTCAGATCCTGGTCACAGTCCTGGGTGGCAGTCCCAGGGTGAAGAGGAGCACTTAGTACACCAGAGCTTTCAGGCGACAGTGGAGCAGAAACCCTCCTCACAGTTCCAGGTCAGAAAAGAGTGCTTGTGGTCCGTCATAGACCAGAGGTGAGGCCAGGAAAGTAGTAAACATCTCTCCTTAGATCATACCCACCTTGGAAGAACTGAAAATGTGGAGGTCCCTTAGAAGTATCTTTGAAAACAGCTGTACAAAACACATGAAGCTTGGACAGTGAAACTTCCACTCTGGAAGCAAAGTCCCACTTTAGCAAAGAGTTAAAAGTTAAGAAACAGGCTGTGAAAATGAACAAATAACAGAAAAAATTCTGTCCATAGAAAATGACTAAGGTTATAAGGAAGATCAAAACACACACAGAAGAAGACAGCAAAGTCAAAGTTCCTACATCTGAAGACTTCAGGAAAAAATATTAATTGATCTCATGGAAGAATTCAAAAAGAATTTTAAAAATCAAGTAAGAGAGGCAGAGGACAAATTGGTAAGAGAAATGAGAGTGATGCAAGGAAATCATGGAAAGAGTCAACAGATTGATAGAAAAATATTGAAGAAAATAACACCTTTAAAAACAATCTAGGCCAAATGGTAAAAGAGGCACAAAAATTCACTGAAGAGAAGAAATAATTAAAAAGTTTGGCCAAAGGGAAAAGGAAGCACAAAATGTCATTAAAGAAAGTAATTCCTTAAAAATTAGAATTGAGTGGAAGCTAATGACACTGTGAGACATCAAGAAACAATAAAACAAAATCAAAAGAATGAAAAATAGAAGACTATGTGATATATCTTATTAGAAAAACAACTGATCTGGAAAACAGATCCAGGAGAGATAACTGAACAATTATTGGACTCCCTGAAAGTCATGATAAACAAAACAGCCTAGGCATCATCTTCCTTCCTTCCTTCCTTCCTTCCTTCCTTCCTTCCTTCCTTCCTTCCTTCCTTCCTTCCTTCCTTTCTTCTTTTCAGAGGGCAATTGGGGTTGTGACTTGCCCAGGGTCACATGGCTAGTTTTTATGTTAAGTGTCTGAGGCCAGATTTGAACTCAGGTCCTCCCAACCCCAGGGCCAGTGCTCTATTCACTTTTCCACCTAGCCACCCCTAGACATCATCTTTCAAGAAAGAATCTACGATCACTTTCTGAAAGAGAATCCAAAATGAGAACTCTCAGTAATATTATAACTAAATTCCAGAGCTCCCAGGTTAAGGAGAAAATATTGCAAGCAGTCAGAAAGAAACAGTTCAAGTATCATGAAGCCACAGTCAGGATAACCCAAGACTTAACTACTTCTGCAATAAAGGATCAGAGGGCTTGGAGTATGCTGGAAAGCAAAGGAGTTAGAATTACAAGTAAGACTCACCCAGCAAAACGAACTAATCCTTCAGAAGAAAAAATAGATATTTAATGAAATAGAGGACACTCAAGCATTCCTGATGAAAACACCAGACCTGAATACAAAATTTGATTTCCAAATACAAGACTCAAGAGAAGCATAAAAAGGCAAACAGGAAAGGGAAATCATAAAGGACTTAATAAGGTTAAATTCTTTACATTCCTACATGGGAAGATGATACTTGTAAGTCTTAAGAGCTTTCTCATTATTAGGGTAGTTAGAAAGGGTATACATAGAGTATACATATACAACGGGCACAGGTGTGAGTTGTGTGATGGTATAATATCTTTGAAAATAAAATTAAGGGGTGAGAAAGAGTAATGCACTGGGATAAAGGAAAAGGTAGAATGGGGTAAACTATCTCACATAAAAGAAGCAAGAAAAAGCTATTATAGTGGAGGGGAAGATGAGGAGGTGCTGGGGAACACTTGAACCTTTCTCTCATTAGATTTGGCTCAAAGAGGGAATAACTTGCACACTCAATTGGATATAGAATTCTATCTTACCCTACAGGAAAGTAGGAGGGGAAGGGGATAAGAGAAGGTGGGGATGCTCATAGAAGGGAAGGTAGATTGGGGCAGGCAATATCAGAAGCAAAACAATTTTAAGGAGGGACAGGGTGAAAGGAGAGAGAGTATAGAATAAACAGGGGAGAATAGGATGGAAAGAAATATAGTTGGCAATAACTAAAAATTTATTTGATGCGAGTTTCTTTGATAAAGGCCTCATCTCTCAAATATGTAGAGAAATGAGTCAAATTTGTTTTAAAAAAATGAACCATTCCCCAATTGAAAATGATTTTAAACATGGTTAGTTTTCAGGTGAAGTACTCAAAGCTATCTATAGCAATATGAAAAGAAAATTTTCTAAATCACTACTGACTGGAGAAATGCAAAGTAAAACAATACTGAGTTACTACCTCATACCTATTAGATTGGCTAATAGGACAGAAAAGGAGAATGATAAATGTTGAAGGAGATGTGGGAAAACTGAGACACTAATGCACTGTTGTTGGAGTTGTGAACTGATTCAACCATTCTGTAGGACAATTTGGAACTATACCCAAATATTTATATCAGCTCTTTTCTGATGTTGAAGAACTAGAAATTGAGGGGCTGCCCATTAATTGGGGAATGACTGGTCAATCTGTGGTATATGGTTCTGATGGATTACTATTGTGATAGAAGAAATGAACTAGCTGCTCTCAGAAAAACTGATGCAAAGTGAAATGAGCAGAACCAGGAGAACACTGTGCATAGTAACAGCAATATAGTAAGATGATCAACTGTGAATGACTTGGTTTTTCTCAGTAATACAATGAGCCAAGACAACTCTGAAGGACTTAGGGTGAAAAATGCTATCCATTCCCAGAGAAAGAACTGATGAAGTCTGACTATAGATTGAAGCATACTTTTTTGCTTTCTGTATTTTGGGGAGGGAGGTTTATTTGGCTTATGTTTTCTTTTACAACGTGACTAATATGGAAAAATGTTTTGCATGATTACACATGTATAACCTATATCAAATTGCTTGCTTTCTCAAGGGGGGGAGGGAGAGAATTTGGAACTCAATTTATAAAATTAACATTGAAAATTATTTTTACATGTAATTGGGAAAAACAAAATATTAAATTAAAGGAAAAAATCTCAGAGTTATTTTCGTTAGCATTTTTGATTATTGATTTGGAGCATTCTTTCATGTGGTTATTAATAGTTTTCAATTCTTCTTTCGAGAATTGTTCATTCATAGCTTTTGATCATTTAGCCACTGGGGTGCATATTATACTTTAATTTTTAAATGGCAATACAAGTTAAGTCAGCTTGCATTTATTAAGCACTTCCTATGTCCCAGGCACCAAGCTAAGTGTTACAAAGAAAGTCAAATACATCTCCTGCCCTCAAGAAGTTCATATTCTAATGGAAAAAAAAATCTCCTGGCTATTATTTCCTGCACTAATCTATGGCTAAAAAGACCTATGGAAGGTTAGCAGTGAGTTTTTTTTTTCTACTCGGAATATGTATGAAGCATGTTGTTATTCAACAATATGTTCCTTTAGCACATATTGGAAAGCTCCTCTGGAGGGGGAACTCTTGAGTGGATTGATTCTGGGGGATGGGGATGAGGGCAAAGATGACCTGGATAGCTTAATTTCTAGGAAAGGGAGTTAAGGAGGAGCTATGACATCAGTCGGGGACAATACAAACTTGCTAATATCATTGTCAACCCCATTATCTGTACAGCACAGTTTAACACTTTGTTACCCACTTTGGCCACTGAAGGGAAGTATGACCTAATATATGGTGGCCTGACCTTGAAGTCAGAAATCTAAGTACTGTTTCTGTCTCATACTAGCTTTATGATCAGAGACAAGTTACTTAACCTCTCAATGACAACAGGCAACTGTAACACTGGAAGTTACTGATGAAGTTCTGATCTGCTTTGGCAGAAAGGCTTATTCAGGTTTGGAGTCCCTTATGCCTGATCATAAGTATGCCAAATCACAAGTAAGAACCAAAAAATCTCTTTTCCCCATTAATGGTTTCATTGTACAGGTCTTATCTCCTCAACTGAATTATAAATTACTTGTAAAGACTTCTTTTGTACCTGACAGCACCTAGCACAGTTCCAGACACTTAAATATTTCATATGTGGTTATTTGTATTAATTTATTGAAAAGTGGTAATTAGAATCAACGTGGAGCTCATTTTTACCTAGGTTGAACCAACTGGCTGAAGCTATTTATAAACATACTAACAGTTAACATTGATGCAGTACTAAAAGGTTTGCAAATATTTCTTCTTTTTTTTTCCTTTTCTTTTTTTATTTTTTGGAGGGGGGGGGAGGTAGGGCTATTAAGGTTAAGTGACTTACTCAAGGTCACATGGCTAGTTTTGTGTTAAGTGTCTGAGGTTGGTTTTGAACTCAGGTCCTCCTGACTCCAGGGCTAGTGCTCTATTCACTGTGCCACCTAGCAGCCCCTAAAGATTTCTTTACATCCTCTTTTTGTGCCTCAAAACAATCCTGGGAGTCTGGTACTTATTTCCATATTGTCAGTGAGGAAAATGAGGGGCAGAGGCTTACCCAATGTGCCCATGTCATACAGCAAATGTCAGAACCAGAAAGTCCATCCATCACTCATTTGGTTACTTCATACTAGCAAAGCAAACCTCTGAGGAATACATACATATTTGGAGATTTTTTTTTCCTGAAAGATTTAGAACATGATAGACATTAGAAACCATTTAATCCAGCCCCAGAATTTTACAGATGAAGAAATTTGGAGGCTAACTCTAAATCATTCAGAAACCAAGCAAACCCAGAATTTTGGCCCACTTCTAACTCCACATCCAGGGCCCTTTCAAAAAGAAAAAAAAATAATTTTCTTTGCTTTTTGGCTTTTTTTTCTAAGAAAACCAGGCAAAAGTTTGACTTGCCATATCTACGGCGCTAATGTGGAATCCAGCCCAAGATGTAGGTAGGAGATTGAACTTCTAGACCCAGATCTGGCCCTAGACTACTGAGTGACCTCGGGTGAGCCACTTAACTCTGGACTTCCATCTGCCCATCTAGAAAATGATGGGGTTGCACTGGATGGCCTCCAAGATCCCTTCCCACTCCCACGTCCCCGTTTCCTCAGGGTCTTTATTTCAAAGTAAAACCCCAACCTGACGTCTGTCGCCACCCGAGGTTTCCACTGCCTCCTTCCTTATATAGGTGCTCTTCCGTTGCACCCCTACACGTAGGGCACACATGCCCCTGCATCTCATGTATTCATGGCACACGTATTGAGGGTGTTTGGCTCAGCGTGCCAAAGTGCAAGTATAGGACACAGCTCAATACAGGTGAGCTGCCAAGTTAAGGAGTGCAGCCCGGACCAGCCCACCTGTGCCAGAAGAGAAGAGAAGGTTACCCCAATCCCTTCCTCCTTTTCCTTTCCCCCACCCCTCTTCAGGTCTTCTGCCTTCCCTCCTTCTGCCTGTCTTTCTGCCTCTTCTCCCTCCCTTCTCCACCCTCACCAGCGCCCACCCCCCTCCTCCCTCGCTACCTTAATACCCCTGCAGAGACTCGAACCTCTTACCAGGAGCAGCAAGCAGAGGAAGGAGGCCGGGAGGGAGGCACTCACTTCCAAGTGGTTGAGCCTGGGGGGAGGAGGAAGGACATGAGGGGAGGAGAAGAGAGGGCCAGGGGGAGGGGGCCGGGGAAGGTGGTGGCAGAGGCCGGGGGAGGAGGAAGAGGAGGAGGAGGCGGCGGAGGGCGAGGCGCACTAGGCATGCTCGCTCAGCAGCGGCCGCTTCTGGCTGGGCTGCTTGCTATCTGGCTTGGTCGCTCGCTCACAACCCCGCGGCCGGGAACGGCGGCGGCGGCTGCGGCGGGGCCAGCAGCGGGAGGCAGCATGAGGGAGCCTCTCGGTAAGTCCCTGACTTCCTCGTCTTCTGCCTTGCACCCCTCCTCCCAATTCCTACACGGTTTTCATGTGTCTCTCCTCCAGCCCGAGTCCTGCCTTTTTCCCCCTCCGAACTTTTGCAGCCTGGGACCTGCAGTCACCCCTCATTCCTTTCCTTTGGACTGCTTCGGGTGAAGGACGTTAATAAGAGAAGCCAACCTGCGTACCGCTCCCCCCACCTCATTCCAGCCGCTGCAGGCCCCCAGCAGATCGCTGCCATCCCGAGGCACTGCAGCCCCTCTAGGCGTCCTCTCTGTTCCCATACTGCCCAGGGTTGCGGTGGTCCGGGCGGCGGCGGCGGCTCTGCCACTCTAGGTGCCCGCCTTACCCACCCCCACCCCCTGCCCCCCACCCCGGGCCCCCGACTGGGGTGTCGCTGACTCCGTGCCCTTTTTGCGCGCTCCTGGTCCCAGGGCTGCGCCCTGGGCGCACGCCGCCTGAGCCTTCCAAACTCCCCGGGAAGACAGTCCCTCATCTCTCCGCCAGTTTTCTCTTTTTGGGATCCCCAGCATGCCGGCTTCACCTTGCCTGTCCCTTTGCTCCCTCGGCACCAACCTATCACAGGGGCGAAGCGGGTGGCTTTTGCTCCCTCTCTTTGGAGGCTCCTCCCTGTCTCCTGAGTTCCCCAACTTCGTAGGGGGCTACCCTGCAGCGCTCTCTTTTTGACATCTTAAGGCAACCGCAGAGCAGCAGACCACCCTTCGGGGAGCCTCCCCTTTGTGGTAACCCCACCTCAGGAACTAGCTCCATTAACATTTGAAACTTCCTATTCCAAAAGCTCTGCCTTTTCTCTCCCCCCCCCCCAGCCCCCCACCTTTTGCCTATTTAAATGACCACAGGCATGGGAAAGGCTGGTGATTGCCTGATCTCCTCGGCTCTTGCCACGGCTGAAACACACCCACGTGCACACCACACACAGTTTAAGGTCTAGGGGATTAGGACTCTAATCTCTGGCTGTGAATTCTGAACACTGCGTGTTTCTTCAGTTGTGTTTATTGTTCTTTCTAATGGGGGGGGGAGGAAGGAAGGAGAGAGAGAGAGAGAGAGAGAGAAAGAGAGAGAGAGAGAGAGAGAGAGAGAGAGAGAGAGAGAGAGAGAGAGAGAGAGAGAGAGAGAGAGAGAGAGAGACGCAGTAAATCCAGTTAATCAGCTCATTTATGAGCCTTGAAGCCTGTTCTGTCTTTCTCTGATTCCTTCTAGCATCTCACCCCAATCCCCCTCTCGCCCCACCCCTCCATAGAGAAGTGCGGTAATCGGCCATAAAATGTCACAGCAACTACAGCTTTCTTAGATGTTGAGACCACAGGCACAGGACTGAACCAGGGTTGTATTCCCGCTGCAGCAGCCTACACGATTAAAAGACCCGCCTTTGCTTTTTTCTAGTTACTGGTAATAGAGACTAATACCTCCGATGCTTCTGTGTGTTGAAAAAAAATAATAAACTATGATTTCACTACGAAAGAATCAGAAATGAAAACTTTTTTGGTCAGTGAAGCTTGACCGTGCCCAGCAAACTCACTGGGGTGTGCGTCTGTGTTAAGTTAGTCAGAATTAGATTGAACAAATCTGTTTTCCCCCCACCCCTGCCCTTCCCTATCACCTTTCCCTCCTCTCCCCACCCCCAGTTTCATTTCTCAGATCCTGTCGTGAATTCTCTTTCCACTGGAAAGAGGGATGGAGTAGTAGGGGGATACAGCTCTGAGTTCCTGGCTCTGACATTTGAATGTTATTTCTTTTTCTGTTCATTCTATTTGCCAACTTGCAGAACTTCCCTCTTTGCCCCATTCTTTTTCAGTCCAGAAAACAGGAGAGTCCACAGTCTTCAAAGAGATCCAAACCAGTGTGAGTTATGAATTCAATTTTTTAAAAATAGAGGTGAGGTTAGGTGATTTTTAAATTGTATGTACTGAACAATACTTTTAACTATAAAAAGAAGGTTTAGCATTTGAATTGTCGATTACCACCTTATACTATTATTTTATTTCTTTTTTGATCTAGATCTAAGATTTCTTCTGGCATGGGGGAGCTCCCTGAATGGAAACTCCCTTTGTGGATGTAGTTCTGCAACTTTGTAATTTATAGTAGGGAGTTGGGTAGTCAAGTGACTTGTTCATGGTCACAAAGCTGGTTTGTGTCAGAGGCAGGACTGTAATTCTGCAGTCCTGACTCCATATCGCATACTCTGTGCAATAGTTCATCGTACTCATTCTCAAGGTATATTGCTAAATGGTTTAAGTTGAAAACTAGAGTTAAGAAATGTGAAGAGTTAGCTTGAGCTACAATTATAGTATTGTGTTAAGGCCAATTAAGAGTCACTTTGAAAACCAAATGCCTTCGAAAGCTGCTTTTAGAACTTTAGGCTATGAATAATGAAGTTTTTGGGGGGTGAGTCTCTCAATATAAGATTAGGTAATTTAGTAAATTCATCAGAATCAGAGGTGATCTGTAGCATATAAAATCTGTAAGAATCTATTGTTTCCCATATTTATTCTGAAAATAAGCATCTCAGGTGGCATAATTGAAAGAATTCTGAATTTGGAATCAGAGTGCTGGATTCAAATGCTTCCTTGGACCCTGGCTAGTTGAGTGACCCTGGACAGGTTACTTAACCACACTCTGCCTCCATTTCCAGTTCTGTAAAATGGGTGTTATATTTATCTCACCAAATTGTTGGCAGTCTCTGATAACATGTTTCTAAAGTGCTTTGAAATCTTTAAGGAGCTATATAAATTTATTATAGTCACTCCATAACTACAGTTTTTGTTGTTGTTGTTTAAGATTAGACCTTTGGGTGGGAACCCGAATAATATTTGGAGGGAGCTATATTTGAAAACAAAAAAGGTTTTGTTTTTTTTTTTAACTTCCTCCTATGTTACTTAAAACACCCAGGTGTCCAATAGTGTGAAATGTTACATAAACTTGGATTAGTTTGTGTATCTCAATCATAATCTCTGTCCACAGACTAGTTACATATTGTTCAATAGCTCCATATCTGTTGCTGTTGGATGATCTAGGGTACCAGGAGTAAACAAGAGTCTATTTGTTCAGTGAGAAAAGCCAACATTATGATAACAGTTATTTTTTTCTTGATGAAGGAATCTTTAAAGTCAGTGTCACACATATTCAGGAGAAAGCTCTGGTATGACATGTTCCCTCTGCCCGCCCCTCCCCCCCCATATATTTGAAGGAAGACATCTTCCTAATTTTGTGGTGGTAATGAATTTGAACTAAGTTCCTGTAGGAATGCAAAGTCCTGTTTTAATAAATTTGGCCAGAATCCACCCTAATTAATCTAAGGGGAGTTCTGGGGCTGAGAGAATTGAGTATGAAGCAATTGTGCTTTTTATTTTTTTTTTCCTCTGACAAGGAAAAATTGTGTTTCTGAAATCCTCTGGGTCTGTTGCTAAACCCATCACTGCATCTTATTTGGTTTTAACAGATGTTGTTTTCCACCTCTTGGATGGAAAGGGTTATCTCACTTGCTAAAACCTTGCCATTGTGCTTTGTTTCAAGGGCCTGCTGATTTAAGGAATGCTGGGGGAAGCTTACTCACAAAATCCAGCCTAAAAGGAAAGGGTAGGTCAAACTTTAAACACTTTGATATTGCCTTTAAAATCTGAACCTCTTCTATATCAGTAGCGGGGGAGGAAGGATGACCCCCAAATCTCATCTTGAAAAAGATCGAAACTTTAGTACTATCTTTGTTTGCCTATATCATCTACCTCTAACTTTACCTTTAAAAACTTAGTTGTGGGCATCCTGGGTAAGTGGGCAAGAATGTATCTATTCTTACCTAAATATTGCCCATTCTGATTCAGTACAGATTGTTTGCCACTTAATGCCAGAATCTGCTAAAATTCTCTTGGATATCTAAATGTAAACAGTCAAAATTCAATATATAGAGAGGAAAAAGATAACAAAACAAAACAAAACTCCAACTCCATAAATATCAGGATTGTTTGGTTACCTGTCAAGTTTTTCCCCCTCTTTTTCATCCATATAGGTTACTCCTGGTTACTAACTAACATCCATATAGGTTACTCCTGGTTAGTAACTAGTCAGTTACTAAAATTATATGTCTGGGAAAACTTTACATTGCTGAATGTGGATTTGGACTGAGAATAATAGGTTATATATTTTGCTGTATTATCTGAGGTTATATAGATCTCTTACAGCCAAAAAACTGCCCTCCCACCTCCATCCCTATATCTCTAGGGTCTGAGGAGTTAGAAAGCGTTTGAGCCTTGTCCTTATGAGATGTGGTGGTAAATATTGTTGTGATAAATGAATAAGAATGGTGTAATTATTTTATAAAGTGATGTGCAGAGATGAAGGAGAAGTCAAGAAAGAAAGAATTTTGCAAATTGGAATGTGGTAGTGAGGAGGATTTCACATAAGGAGCAGCAGTGTGACTGAGTAGAGAATGATTTGGAATCCAAAGACATAGGTCCTACTGTGTGACTATGGGCAAATCAGTTGACTTTTCTGAAATTCAGTTTCCTCGTATATAAACTGCACATAATAATATTGTATTTGCTAGGGTGGTTGTGAGAGGAATATTCTGCCAACTTTAAAGCTCTACATAAATATTGGCAATTTTTAATATTATATCATTAGGAAAGAGGAACTAGCATTTTTTAAGAGAAGAAAAGCATTCCAACCTTGACCCATTCTAACTTGAACCTGAGCCCAGTGTTTGACTAAGCCTAGTGAGATACTTGTATTCCATGAGGCTTTCGATTTTAGACACCAATTTCCAAACTTTTTTGTCCCTTTCAGAAACCCCAACTCAGTGAAGAAGTCCTTATTAGAATGAAGATTTCAAAGATTAAATACTCTTTCTGGTAATCTGCAGTGTTTCCCACAAATTTGAGACTCTGGCTCCATTATCCCAGTGGTGTGGGAAGAATTTTTGAGCTTAATGTTTGGGTATTTTAAGTATGGCTATTTGACAATTCTGCTTAATAATTAAGATAACAGAAACTGGCAGCCCCATTTCTAAGAATGGAATTGAATGATTTGGCCATTTGGTGGGGTGGGGTGGGGATGACAAGTCCATGTATCATTTTATAACTCACGTCCAATTTGTTTTATGCCTTAGATATTTACCTTTTGTTTAATGAGAATACATTGTTGTTCATTAATCATAACATTAGAACTCAAAGTCTTCAGTTGAAGAAAACATTTACACTGAACTTCCAACAACTCCAAAGACCAGTTACATCTTAAGTATGGAATGTCAGTGAATACAGCTTTAGAAGTTGCATATTTGGGGGGTTGGGTAGGGAGGGGGGTGGAGAATGGGAAATTCCTTGAGTCCGGAAACTTGGGATGTTTTTAAAGTAATTATATATTGAGTTTTGTCAGCAATGCTTCATGCTGTAAGCTTATCACAAACAACTCAATCAGTTCGTATCACAGGTTGTAAGACTATACCTTATGGGATTTGGCTCTGCACAACGAGTAGTTGGAATTCTTTATTAATCTTCAGGGTTGTTTTCCCCCCACCAGTCTTCCTTTGGTTATTCACAATTGGGTTGTTGTTGTTGTTTTTGTATTTTGGCCTCCTAGATAGAACACCATACTTGAAATAGGAACACCTAGATTCAGGTTTTTCCTGATACTAGCTGTGTGATCATGGGAAAATGGCTGCACCTCAGTTACCACATCTACAAAATGGGGACAATATTGCCTGCAATATATACACCTCAGGGCTGCTATGAAGTAAATTCTTAAAGTGTTATGTGAATGTGACTTGTTATTAAGCCTGTCCTGGCTGCAGGGATGGGACTGGGAGAAGCCAATGTTTTGACTTTATTTTATGATTCTGCTAGTTTTTATTTAACTGTTTTGGAGTCATAGGGTCCATTCCCATGTTGACTGCAATTTTTGCTCTTATCCAACCACAAAATACTCTTAACTGTCTGCCAAATGAATGCTGTTGATCACAAGGGAAATCAGCCAAGAGAAAATAGGTGGATGTTCAGGAATTCATTCCCATTACTAGCAAAAACAACTTGAGAGCTCCTGCCCTACTTATAGTGAGTGATTCATTAACCTTATCTTTATAAATTAATGTTGGTCCCTTACGTTTGTGTGCACGTATCTGTTACCCCCATTGAAATCTTGCTCCAACTTCTCATCTGTTGCCTGGAGGTGAACCTGAGTTCTCATACGTTGTCTCAGTAGAGAATAAATGTTGTCAGATTCTTCTCAGTTGGAAAAGCTCCAAACTACAGACCCAGAAACGAGTTGTGTCTGTTACCTAGGAACCTGCCTCAGTTCTGGGGGTCACCAGAAGGTGGGGATTTAGAGCTGCAAAGGGCCATAGAAATCTTCTAATCTAAGCCCTTCATTTTACTCATGGGGAAACTGAGATCCAGAGAGGTCAGGAATTGCCTGAACTCACACAGTTACTAAATTCCTCAGAATCCAAATCCAAATCCAGCTCTTTCATAGACTATTTACTAAGGGATAAAAGGATTTTCATTCTTTTGGGTAGAAGAGTCTCCAATACTGTGAAACCACTTAATTTTTAGCTGTAACATCTCCTCAGTAGTTCATGAGCTCTATAACAGGTATTAACCTGCATACCTTCTTTTGGTGCTAATATTTAGTTTGAACATTTTCATTGACAGGTTCAATTTGGGGAAAAAATCATCAAGAAATTGATGATATGGGAAGGTGTAATTAACATAGGTAATTTCTGATAGGATAGCTGGGTGGCAAAGTGGAGCACTGGGCTTGGAGTCAAGAAGACCTAACTTTAAATCAGGCCTTAGACATTTACTAGCTGGGTGACCCTGGGCAAGTCATTTACCTCTATTTGCCTTAGTTTCCTTATCTGAGCTGGAGAAGAAAATGGCAAACCACTCCAGTATCTTTGCCCAGAAAACACCAAATGGGGTCATGAGGAGTCAGACAAGACTGAAATGACTGAACAACAACAAAAATTTCTTATCAGTTTTACAGTTTAAATAGTGTCGATACATTCTTTGGTTTACATTAAGACTAGCAATTAATGTAAGACAGAGATAAGTCATTAATTTGTTGCTGAACCTTAATGAGACAAACATTAAACACCTATTATGTTCTAGGCACTGTGCCTATTGCTAGGGATTCAAAGACAAAAGCAAAAATTCTGACCCTCAAATTAGATGTGTACAAATAGGTAAACACTTGGTCATTTGAAGGAGGAAAATGTTTTGGGGATAGGGTGGATATGGGACAGAGGGAGGTGAAAGTGAATCAGGAAAGGTCTCTTGGAAGAGGAGGCCCTTGAACTTAAGCCTTAACTGCCAATAAGGAATTTTACAGGTGGGATTGAGGAAGTGGTATATTCCAGGTCTGAGGGAAAGCTTGAGTGAACACAGGTAGCCAGAGGGTAGAATGTTGAGTTCAGTGAAGAACTAGTACCACTCTTTGGCTGCAATGGAGTGTGTGCATTAAAGAATAATGTGAATGAAACAAATATAAAAGGGTGACTTGGAACTAGATTTTGGAGGATCTTAAATGCCAGGTAATTTATCCTAGAGGCAATAGGGAGCCATTGCAAGGAAATGGTATGGTTATATCTATGTCTTAAGAAAATTTTGGCAGAGGGGAGAGACTGGAAACACAGAAAACAATTAGGAGTCTATTAGAATAGACTAAGTGACAAGTGATGATGAGGTATAATTAAAGTGATTTGTAAGTGATTTATTTTTGTAATGTTCCAAAACTTATCCAACCCAAATGAGTGTTGTCCCCACCATAGTTGTCACTTTGGAAGGCCATGAATTACATTATTTTGCCATTGCTTAAAATATCTCTGTAATCTTGCAGAACTGGTTGTCTACTTTCTTCTAAATATCTTCAGTGGTATCTCTTCATTCTTTGAAGACAGATTTGATTTTTGGAAATAGTCACTTTGAGACTTATCTGATGAATAAACAAGAACCAAGCTAAGTGAATATTTGAAGATGTTTTGAGACAATCTAGATTTAGGACAAAAAAATGAGTGCCATACAATTAATTACGGTATCCTAGAGATGGAAGGGTCCCCAGAGACAGTGTATTCTATTTGTACCTACCCAAGAAACTTCTCTAAAATGTACCCAATAATTGGTCATCCAGTTGTCCTCTTGAAAATTTCCCAGGAGAGGAAACATGTTACTTTCCAAGGCAGCCTACTCCACTTTTTTTTGGAGGAGCAATTGGGGTTAAGTGACTAGCCCAAGGTCACATGGCTAGTAAGTCTTAAATGTCTGAGGATGGATTTGAACTCAGGTCCTCCTTACTCCAGGGCCAGTATTCTATTCACTGCACCATCTAGCTTCCCCTTAAAATAGTTTTTGTGCATGTTTTTTCTTTTCCTTTTAGCCTACTCCACTTTTGAATAGCTTTTTTTTAAATAAGTTTTTCCCTTACTTTGATAGCTTCAGTGCATCTGTGATCTCCTTTGTATGAGCATTACCTCCATTGGTGTTTCTTTTAATCCAATGTGATTCTTACCTATGTTCTCATGGATCCTACATAAGCTATTTGTCTAGCATCCTGGAAATCTTCGTCTCCGTCAACGCCATGCTTAGGCTGTCATCACTTCCTCCCTATGAATAGCCAGCCCATCTGCTTTTCCTATCGTATATTTCCTTGATAATATCCCTTTTCCTTTCTTCTTATGTATAAGCCATGGGATCAAGGAGGCATTTGGAAGATACCTCAAAATCACTTCTACGCCCTTCGTTTTCTAGATCCTGAGATCTAGGGAGTTTAAGCAGATTGCCTAGAGCCACATCTGTGTCAAATGCTGGGTTTGAACCTGGCACCTCTGGCTCCAGTAACAAATGGAAAATGTGTTTTAGCCTATTAGCTCTCATGTTGTACCTCTCCATTGCCCTTTGGGTCACCTGCCAATCTGATTCTTTTGTTCCATGAGTAACTCTACATTGTGTCACTAGTAGAAGACTGGTGCTAACAACAAACATGGTGGGATTTTGTATCAGGGAATAGTTTGGGATCATGAAAAATACTGTATGATTTCCCAAATGCTGACCCATTTTCCTTCCCTCTCTTCATTTCTGGGACCAATGCATTATCCATCTGTGATACCTATTTCAAGTTTTTATGTTAATGACCTGACCTTCAAATTGTTTTTGTCCTTGTCTGAATGAGAGGCATCTTTAATCCAGTTAGTTTTTCCTGTATGTATTTTTAGATTGCTCTGTTCTGAGTAATCACGGATCTCACTGAAAATGCCATGGGAAGATTTATATGAACTGATTCAAAGTGAAGTGTACAGAACCAGGAAAACAATGTTTTATGCCTGGTATACTGTTAATAATTAGAGGATCATTAGATGACATTAACCCTCCTGGGATTGAATTTACCAAGGAAATTCATGAGAGACTCTCTTGTTGGAGCACTTAGCAGATAGCATAAGGTAGATACTTAATAAGTGTTTATTGAATTGAATTGGAGTTCTTTCCATCAAACCAAACTCTGTCTCTGTAATTTTTTTTTTTTTTTTGCTTTTTGGAGGGCAATTGCGGTTAAGTAACTTGCCCAAGGTCACACGGCTAGGTTTTTGTTTGTGTGTGGGTTAAGTGTCTGAGGCCGGATCTGAACTCAGGTCCTTCTGACTCCAGGGCCGACGCTCTATTCACTGTGCCACCTAGACGCCCCATGTCTCTGTAATTTCTACCTGTTACTTCCAGGTCTGTCTTCTGGCGTCTGCAAAATGAATCTGCTCCTTTTATATGACAGTCCTTCAGATATTTATTTCTTTATTTGTTTTTAATTTTTCTTTTTTTCTTTTTGGAGGGCAATTGGGGATAAGTGACTTTCCCAAGATCAGATGGCTAGTAAGTGTATCCTTCCGATATTTAAAGATAGCTATTATGTCCCTCCTAAAGTCTCCTTTACTCCATGTTAAATATTTTCATTTCCTCATGGCACATTCTCTTATGGTACATTTCCAGTCTCCCCACCACCATGGTAAGCCTTTTTTTTTTAAGACCAACTCTACCTGGACACTGCTATGCTAGAAGGTGGGCCCCTTAACTCAGTGAAATATCACAGATTTGGTCTAAGACAGAGTATATTTAATAGGACCATCACCATCTCTGTTTTGGACATTGCCTTTCTTAATGCTGTATAAGCTCAAATAAATGTTTGTTTTTTTTAAAGCTCCTCTGCTACTTTGAGTCAATAGTAATAAAGCAGTGAGGCTGCTTTTCTAGTTTGCAAACCAGATTTGTAGGTGATCCTGACACTCCCAAACTGTTTTGAGCAATGACTCATGTGTCCATGAGAATATGGTTTCCCAAGGCAACAGCTTTGGAGTGGACAGTGTTAATTATAATGTATTAATTCTGATGTCATTTGTCTATATGCCATATAGATAGTGGTCCCGTTATTTTAAAATAATTCCTTTTGGAGCTGTAAAGTAGTCCTTAACTCCTGAGTGGAAAGGCACACATGGGACAGTATTTATAGAGCTGGTTACCATAACCATGAAATAAGGTCCCTTGAACCTGTGTAGTTTCAATCCTAGGCAGCATGGTGTGGTAGATGGCTTTGAAACCATGGAGGACTCCATTTAAGCCCCAGCTCAGACACGTACTGGCTGTCACAACCTCTTAATGCTCAATGCAGCTGTCTAGGATTTTAAGTCACAGAGAAGGTGCTGACCTACATTGGTAGAGGGAGTTTCCTATGCCATTGGACTCATGGGTCTAATCCCTCTTCTTATCCTTAGATCAGGAGTTCTTAACCTGGGGTTTGTGAAATTAAAAAACCATTTTCATGACTATATTTCAATAGAATTAGTTTCCTTTGTCATCCTATGTATTTTATTTTATGCATTTAATAATAATCAGCATTTATATAGCACTTTAAGTTTTGCGAAGTGCTATACAAATGTCATCTCATTTTATCCTCACAACAATGGGGGGGTAGATACCATTATTTCATTTTACAGATTAGGAAACTGAGGCAGGAAGAGCTTAAGTACATGCCCAGGGTCACACAATCAGTAAGGGTCTGAAGCTGAGGTCAGATTTGAACTCTGTTCTTTCTCACTCCTGGTTCAGTGCTCTATCCATTGCACTGTTGAGCTGAGAATGTCCAAAGCCACCCCCAGGCTTCTAAGCACAAAGTCTAAGTCCAAAGCACAAAAATGGTTAAGATCCCTTGCATTAGGATTGTCGATGCTAAGAACAAAGTTTTTAATGAAAATCTACTTGGTAATTTGGGAGAATTTGTTTTCTGAGGGGAGTGAGAAAGTGTCCAGTTAAAACTGTATAATATTTAACACCAAATTTTCCTTGTTTCATCCTCTAAATTGGCTCCACCTCCTGGTAAACTATTCCTGTGGATAGCACAACTGTTTTCCTTGGTCATTCACCTAAGCTAGAAACTTTGGAATCATCTCTGATTTCTTTTCACTCACCACATTTAGTCCCTCACCAAGTCCTATAGAGTTTTTGGACAATGTCCCCCACCCCATCGCTCTCTTTTCCATTTCTATTATACTATTGTTATTATTGCCTCTCCCCTAAATTACTTCATAGCTTCCTGACTGGCTTCCCCAACTCACAAAGCATCCCATCTCACATGTAGCTGCTAAGCTAATCTTCCCAATGGACAAACTTGGCCATGACAGGCTCCCACTCGCTCATAGGATGGAGTCTAAACTCCTCTTGTGATTAAAACTCTCTAAAGTTTGACTCCAACCTACCTTTCCAGGCCCTTCCCTTCCCCTCTTTCTTTTTTCTTTCTTTCTTTCTCCCATTTCCTTCCTTTCTTCCTTCTTTCCTTCCTTCCTTCCTTCCTTTCTTCCTTCCTTCCTTCCTTCCTTCCTTCCTTCCTTCCTTCCTTCCTTCCTTCCTTCCTTCCTTCTTTCCTCTTTCTATCTATACACATAGATGTACACACATATACATGTATATGCATATATCTGTGTATATATATATATACACGTGTGGGTATACATGTATATATAGTATTATATCTATATATTATAGTATCTACATACATATACAACACATATATGTGTATTTGTGTATATATACATATGTGTGTGTATATAAGCGTATATATATATATATATATATTATAATATCTATTAGAGTATCTATTTGTCTAGTATTTATTGAGTAATTGAAAATCTCCACAGGCACCTGCCTGCCAAAATCCTGCCCATCATTCAAAGCCTGGATCAGGTTCTGGGTCCTTTGTAAAGCCTTCCTTGATCTGATTTGTGGCCACCATCTCCCTCTCTTCCAAAGGCCAATAGCATTGCGTATCACAGTCCAGTATGGTGACTCTAATAACCATAACATCCGATGTTTTCAGTGATGCTTTGGTTTACAAAGTGTTCCTCTCACACAACCTTGTGAGGTAGACAGTATAAGCAGTACTGTGCCCATTATACAGAGGAAAGAACTGAGTTCAGAGTTTAAGATGCTTGACTAGGGACATACAGTGACTACAGATCAGACAGAGCAGTGCAGGCTGGCTGAAAGGTCAAGCTTCACAGGGTGTTCTCACTTGTTGAAATTTTCACTTATTTTTGTCCAGTCTTGAACTTTACAAGTTCATTGCATCATGGGAGCATAGATGTAGAACTAGAAGGAACATCAGAGGGCACTGAGTCTAACCCCCTCATATTACAGATGAGGAAACTGAGTCTGAGACAGCTTAAGTGGCCTGCCCAGGATTGCATAGCTATTAAGAATCTAAAGCAGAATTTGAACTCAGGCCTTTCTGCCCCTAAGCCAACTCTATCCAGTGCCCCAAACTGGCTACTTCTTAACCTCTCTATTTTAACACTTATTTCAGTGGGCAAGAAATGTGAGGAGTAATATTCAAGAGTGTGGGGGAACTAAGTTATGTTGACTAAATTTTAAAAACTGAGAAAGATAGCTTCCAAGAAGACTAGAATATTCACTGGGGTAGACACATTTATTTCCCAATAGGGAAGTCACCTGAAGGCTTAAAACAGTATCCAGATGATTTTTGGTGAACAGAGCCTGTGTAAATTAGATGATCTCATTGGACAGTGTTGTCAAGCTGTGATAGGCTGATGCGCTAATCTCTATTGTAGGAATATACCTGCAAAGTTGAGTGAAATGTGTCTTCCAGGTGAGATACCCTTTCTCATGAACTGAGTGATGAGACTCTGACAGATTTTTAATCATTCACATTTCAAAATTCCCAAATTCCCAAGATTAGTTTCTTAAATTACCTTTTGATTATTCCATCCCAGTTGGATTTTTAAAATCACAGATTATTTGCATTGAAAGGAACCTTAGCATTCATCTAGCCTAAATGCCTCCCCTCACCTCTTACTTTCCAGTTACTTACCCCTGCCTCACCCCTTACCCCTTACCAGTTATGAAAACTGAATCCCAGAGAAGAAACAGCCTTACTTCAGGTCACATGACAGGTATCAGAATTTGAACCCAGGGTATCTAGCCGCATGTCCACTGCTCTCAGCTGCACCCCACAGTGCTACTTATCTTTGGGAGTCTCTTTAGTTCAGTGAGATTTGGGAGGCATCCTGGTCCCTCAATGGAATGCAGAAGCTTCCTATTCTAATCTTCAGTCTTCTTATATACCTGCTGTCTAATCTATCTCAGTCATTTCTTTACCTACATCAGTTTCCAAGGGGAACATTTGTCACTTTGTGAATTCAAGAGCAGAGTTCTTAACCTTTTTGTGTGAGTGTCCTGGACCCTTTTGGCAGCTTGGTGAAGCCTGTGGCCCCTTCCTCAGAATAATGTTCTTAAATGAGTAATGTAAAGTACATTGGATTAACAATGGAAACAATATTGAAATATGGTTATCATAATTAATATGGTTTTGAAAGGTTCATGAACCCAGAATGAAAGCCCCTGTCCTAGAGGTTTATTCTGTCAGGAACCTACAGCCTCCCATGTGCTGACCAACCTGCAGCCCTCCTAAGTTGCTTATTATTGTCTTATATTGTCTTGGAGTCATGTTATTTGGATGCCTATCCTCTCTGCTCTACGAACCCCTAAGCCCCTTGGTGCAGAGGCCATATTTTATTTCTCTTTCTATACCTCTAACAGACTTACTATATCACCTTATACCCTGGAGTGACAATGATTATTCACTCGTCAAATGAAGAATATATAATGATTAAGAATTCAAAATTTAATTCAGCTGACATTTATTAAGCACTTGCTATGTGTTAGAGTTCAATTCAATAAACATTTATTAAGCACCTACTGTGTGCCAGAGACAGTGCTAAGCAATGGGAATACAAATAAGACAAAGGCAGCCTTTGCCCTCAAGGAACTTATTACCTAATGGGGGAAGATAACACACAAAAGGAAACTGAGAGAGGAGCTCTTTGCTCTGCCCTCCCACCCTTCCTGCACAGGACCAGAAGTATCAGCACCAAAGCTGGCATCATCTTTGGGAGGTTGAGTTTGCTGATGATGAGCTTTGCTGGGATCATGTTCATGATGGAGTCAAATACAGAGTCCAACTATGGGGTGTAGTTGAATGGAATAGTGAGTGGATAGAGAGCTGGCTTCAAGGCCAACACCACCTAGCTGTGGAATCCTTGTGAAGTCACTTAAATCATTCTTTCCCTAGGAATCTCTGTAAGGTGCCAAGTTGCTGAGCAGGTGGCCACTTAAATTAAAATGGGAGTTTCCCCATTTGGGTGGGGGATATTACATTAAGGAAAGCACAGGTCCTCTCCCTATCCCCATCCCTCTCCCTTCCCCCATCCCTATCCCTATCCTTAACCCCTCTTCTCATTCTCATCTTTCTCCCTACCCTATTCCCCATCTCCATCCCTCTCCCCATCCCCATACTTATCCCTATCCCTTTCCTTACTGCTACTGTGGGAGGGGCACTAAGTCAGATACTACAGGAGATACAAAGTTCAGATAAGACATAGGCTTAGGGAGTTTATAGCCTAGTGGAGGATGATACAAAAATAATTTGAACATAGATCAATATATAAGTGCTCAAGGGAACAAAGGGCTACATGAGGTCCAAAAGTGAAGTAGAGAAGGGGGAGGAGGAGGATACAACTTGGGTGGGAGGAGATTGGCTGTTCTTCAGGAAGCCCTCATGCATGAATTGGGCTTTAATGGATGAGTCACCAGCCTCACTCCTCAGGAACCAACTGGGTTCAGTAGCAAGGTATAGATCAAGATGATTGTTAAAAGCCTGGCATGCAATGGGAGACCTTGACCTTTTTAAGTTTAAGGTCTTCCCCAGATCTCAGTTTGTCTGAGGCAATACTCATTTAATGATTAAGGCTAAGTAAGAAATGAGGCAAAGAATGGCCTCTTTTACCTATTAAAAAAAACCAAAATCTATCTGGGAGGGGAAGACCTTCAGGTTTTCTGACCCAAACAGAAACAATTGCTATTTACACTCACTCTAAACCATCAGAGCCTAAACAATGACCAAATGAGGCTAGGGCTGGGACCTATTGTTGGCCAATCAATGAAAGCTGGAATACTTTGGGTTAAATTTACTCTGGGTCTAGCAGCAAGATATAGTTCAGGACTACTAGAGATGGCTCCTTTCCTTTGAGCTTACTTCAATTGAACTCTCCTTTGTAACAAAGGAAAATAATTGAGGAAAAAATACTTGATAACAATGATTACATCTAAATATATATAGCTTTCGACTCTCCTGAGAGGTAGGAGACATTGTTTTATTATCTTTTTTCTGGCACCATTCTTGATTGTTAGTTTCATGGGGTTCAGCTTTCTTTTGGTATAATTTCATTGAGTTTGTGGTTTTTGCTCTTTTGGTTCTACTTATTTTTCCTGAATCCATTCATACAAATTTTTTCATTTTTCTCCAAATTCCTCACGGTCACAATTTCTTACCTCAATTAAAGGTAAGAGCAATAAAATTCCATCACATTCACATATCTCAGTTTTTCCTACCTATTCCTTGATCTTTGTCACCCACTTTGTTTCTAAGGTTTGGAGGCTTTTGTTTGTTTCCTCCAAAAATGTTCTACCATGACTATTTTGATATATATTGGACCTTTGTTTCTCTCTTTGACCTCATTGGTCCTGATGCCAGTTAGTAGATTTGCTGGATCAAAGAGGATGGAAAACTTGGTCACATTTCTTCTGTAATTCTGAAATGATCCCCAGATAGTCTAGACCAATTCTTAGTTCCACCAACAGCTGGATTAGTGTGCCTATGTGTCCATCATTTTTACAGTATTAATTCCCCCCCCCTTTTTTTTATCTTTGCCAGTTTGTTGACTGTGAAACAAAACTTCAGATTTGTTTTAATTTGCATTTTTCTTACTATTAGGGATTTGGAGCAACTTTTCTTTTGGTTATTTATAGCTTGCAGTTCTTTGTTAGGACACCTCATATCCTTTGACCACTTACCTATTACAAAAATGTCTCTTGGTCTAATGCGCGTGTGTGTGTGTGTGTGTCCGTCCCTAAATATATTGGGTGTCAGACTTTTACTGGTGATAATTGGTTGCAAATATTTTTCCCTATTTGTCAATTTTCTGTGTTTGTTGATTTTATTCCTAAAAAGGCTTTTTATTTTATTTTTTTGGCCTAGGTTTGTGATTTCTTCAGTGTGGGAAACTCCCTGTTGTGGAAAGTTTTTCTGTTACTGCAGATCAGTCAATCAATTGATAAACATTTTTTGCAACATCACTCTGTGCTAGGCACTGTGTAAGCGCTAGCGGAAGTTTCTGGGATAAGCAAACTGGTCTGGAACACCAGTCTCAGAGTATTTGCTGGGGAACTGACAGCTTAAGTGCCTTGCCTGGGTTACATTCCTGGCTCCAAGGTCTATCTTCTCTGCATGATCATGCTGCCTCTCTTTCTAATTTCATGTCATCAGAATTATCTGTTATCTTTTCAGATCACCTTTATCCTTCGGTTAATAATTCTCCCCCCATCCAGAGTTGTGAAAGCTATATCCTTCCATTCTTCTCATCACTTTCATTCACAGATGGCCAGTTGACTTTGGGCCTGTGAGGCAGGCTTCTTAGAAAACCCACAGAATAGATCCAAGCCTGTCTAATTTTGTCTCCAGACACAGTGCTGGTTTGTTTAATATACTATTGTTTTCTTGTTTGTTGCCTCATAGTTTAGGAAATCAGAAAACTTCTTGTTATTGTTAGTAAAATGTTGGAAAGGCAGTCTGCCAGGGTAGCTAGTGGGCTTAACTTGGAATCAGGAAGATGTAGGTACAAATCCTACCTCAGACATTTGCAAGCTGTAAGATGGGGCCGAAGCCCCAAATCACTGTCCAAGACTCTATCACCGATGAGTTGTCAGTCAATATCTTTGGATAGTATTTCCAAATTGGGAAGTTCCCCACACTGTTGAAATCACAATCAAAGAGAAGAAAATGGAGAACATGTAATACAGTGCATTTAATTAGACCTTGACACAGGATCTGCTAATGGGTTTATGCTCACAGAGTAAACCCTTTCTCTTTAGTGTGCATGTATGTACGGATTTCTCAGGAAGAAAAATAGCACACTGACCTTGAATCAGAATGCTGTATGGGTAGCCAGAGAATTTGTAAGGTTATACTGTTGGGAAACTGGAATGCTTAACTTTGACAGTTCTTGCTATAAACTGGGTAGCAGTAATCTGCAGGAAGCAAAACCTATTATGGAACAGGACAAGGGATGTCACAAGTCAAACAAAAAAGAAGGGCTGGGAAAACAACTGCATTTGCCAGATTGTTGGTTTTTTTCGCCTCCTCAAATTAGAAACCATGCACATGTATATATATTATCATCCTATGGAAATGGCAGTTTTATAGAGAAATGACAAGGAATTGATGATGAATCCCTCTTTCTCATTCACCTACTTCAGTTTTACTCTGATTTAAGCCTTTTTTTACATCCACCATTGCGTCAAAGCACAGCATATATTTTAAACCATGTAAGTAGTCTCAAAGACAGCCTGGTTTAATAGAGTACTGTACTGTAGTGCAGAAGATGAGTGTTCAAATCCTGCTTCTGACACTTAATAGATTTGTGACCCTGAACTAGTCACTTAATTTCTCAGTCATAGACACTTGCAATATATATTGGCCTAAAATACAACTTAGTAAAAGGTAATAGTAACAGCTGCTTAGGAGGGGGCAGGAATACAGAATGCTGTATTTTTCTCTTTTTTCTTCACTTCACAAATATTACATAGTTAAGTACAGATTTCATCTTTTTATGAAAATAGAAATAGTGAATGCGTGTGTATACTTTTCTCTCTTGCAAAAACAGTTTTGCAAATTTGGTTTTAATAATAATAATAATGATAATGATAAAAAAATCTGGTTTTACTCAACTGAATCTAAGTTGGGCAAGACCAAAATAGCAGAGAGCAGCAATGAAGGTTGCAAGGGGAATTTTATGTACCGTGTTACTCGTCTTAATCTGATATTTTGCTATGTGACACCAGCTAAGCCACAAGGGAAATGTTTGTATGGGAGAAAAGAATGAAGTATATGGGGCATCAGTGGAGAAATATGCTCACAATACTTTATAGGCAGAAAGAAAGACCAGCCAGAGTTTTGCTTTTTGTTAGTGAGCTTTTGTGGGGGAGGGAGGTGGTATTGTGGTCTCATTGGACTGAGGAATATTTGGTTCCAGGGAGTAGGGGAAGAGTGAAGAGGAAGAGAAGAAAAGGGAGGAGGAGAAGGAGGAGGAAGAAATGAGGAGAAGTGGAAGAGAAAGAGGAAGAGAAGGAAGAGGAGAAATAGGAGGAGAAGGAGGAGGAGAGGGATGAGGAGGAGGGAGACCAAGAAAGAAAAGGGAGGAGGAGGAAGAGGAAGATGAGGAGGAAGAATAGGAGGAGGAAGAGAAGAACAATAACAACTACAATTAAATCCAGGAGAAGAAAAAGAAATTAGAGGAATTCATTTAAAAGAGGAAAGAGATTGCTTTCTACCTTCTCAAACTGAAAGAGGTAGAGTTAGAGTGTTAGCTTCCAGGTTTAGATTACAGTGTAAAGGAAGGTCTGGAGAAGTTTCTCTTTATGTTTTGTCAATGAACTTGAACTAACAAATCAGCTAGGCTTCTTAATCAGATGACTCTCTTAGCCTGAAGGTCTACTGGAGAGATAATTGCAATTGCAGTCACATGTTACTGGACAGAGGACACTACCTCCATTTAATATTGCTTCCTCCATTTTTGGGAAAGAAAGCGGTTTCTGGATAGACTTCTCGACATTTGATAGACCATCTCAAAGTATATGTGTCCTTTTGAAACTACATTTAAAGTCAGCTCAATGTGGTATGATAGAAGGCATGCCAGATTTGGATTCAGAGGACTTGGGAATGAATCTTGCCATCTATTGATCTGAACATTGGTAAATCAATTAACCTCTCTGAGTCTTGGTTTCTTCATTTGTAAAATTAGAATACACAATGATGGGATCACTAAGATTCTTTCTAACTCTAGGTTCTGTGATTTTCCACTCCCAGTAGACAGTAGTCTTTCTGGGATTTCTTAATCCAGTAATAACATTTATTCCTGCTCCCTCTGGGTAAAGCCCCACATTGGTTACTTTGTGGACTAATGAGAGATGCCAAAAATATAGTCCTTCCCCTTTTAGGGGCTTCAACCTCTCCTTTATCTTACTTCTGGGGCTTAGGAAAGCAAATACCAGGAGGTAGGATTGTGATACAGAATTGTTCAAAAACAGAACCCTGAGTTAAGGAGTTTCTCAAAGCTAATTGTATGACTTGTAAAGCTTTAAAACACCTACTCACATCTTTGGCAGACTTTTAGATCCCAGGTAGAAAGAAAAAAAGGGAAAAGAGGAGGAAAGTATGTAGGAATTCCTTCTAGAATAATGCAAAAGCTTTCAGTCTTTCCGGTGCCATGGCATGGCTCAGTACCTCCAGAGGCTAGCTAGTCATTCCAGTGTTGGGCAGCTTTACCCAGTAAGAAAACTCAACCAACATATTTTCCTCTATAACTTCCACCTTTTGGTCCAGTTCTGTTCTCCTGAATAAGGCAAGACAAATCTAATGCCCTTTCTATCTTACGACACCTTAAATATTTGATGACTACTCTAGTGTCTCTTCTTGGACTTCTCTTTGAGGTCCAACATTACCTGTGCCTTTAATTGCTCCATATGAAATGTTACCAGTCCCTTTACTATTGTTGACCACCATCTTCTGGATGGTCTGCTAGGAATATTTAGGTCAAGAGAACAGTAGGGAAAAAAATAAAGTAATCAAAACAACAACAACAAAAAAGAACCTTATGAAAACTGACTAGAATTGAATATACTTAATCCTCTACCATCCACATCATAAAGCAGGAGCTGTGATGTTTTCATTTGCTGCTTTTGTGAGTTGGATGAGTCATGATCTTTACCATTGGAAGGAATCATCATGTTGATGAAGGCACAGATTCATTTGAGCGTTTATGTACATCTTAAAAAGGGGTTTAGTGAATGAAGTATGCTTTTGTAAATAAAGCTGTGAATTTCTAGGTCATAGGAAGCCAACCGGAGTTAATTTCTCAAAAGGTTAAAAAAAAGCGTGCAAAATAATGCAGAAATAATAGAGAATTTTATTCCTTTGGTTGACTCTATCATTAAAAACCATTATAAAATGTTTCACTTAGGAGAGTAATTCCATTAATACAAACTAGCTAACTTACTACTACTTTAGTGTGTGTGTGTGTGTGTGTGTGTGTGTGTGTGTGTGTGTGTGTGTGTGTGTGTATACTTTAAGGTTTGCTAAGCACTATACAAACATCTCATTTGATTCTTACAACAACTCTAGGAGGTAGGTACTATTGTTATCCACGGAGGAGGAAATGGAGGCAGGCAGATGTTAAGTGACTTGTCCAGGGACACACAGATCAGCTAGCAGGTGTCTGAGGCCAAATTTTAACTCCAATCTTCCTGACTCCAGATCTGGTGTGCTCTAATTACTGCACCACCTAATTGGGTGATTGGGTGTTTAAATGTTAGTGATCTATGCTACTGAAAATGAAAAAAATTCTTTGAAAAGAGGACTTAGCCATTCTAGAAACAATCTTGGCCTTAGGCTCAGAAAATAACTAACATGTTGATGCTTTTTGATTCTGAGAACCTACTGCTAGACATATGCACCAGAAGGCTAAAACCAGAAAAGTTCCATATTCACTAGAATATCTATAGCTGCACTTTTTGTAGCAGCAAAGCCTGGGGGAAAAGGCAGATGCTCATTGATTAGCAAATGGCCAAATAAATTGTGGGACATGAGTTTGATGAAATATGTCTGTGCTATGAGAAATAATTAGTATGACTGATACAGAGAAGTATGGGAAGATTATGCAAACTTATGCAAAATGAAGTAACAGAACTAGGAAAACATCATAAGTGATGGTGGGAAGGACATGGACCAAAAACCTGGACTGGGATCTGTGTAATTATAATGAACAGGGTTGACCTTGAAGGAAGGAGGAAAAAATGTATTTTCTTCCAGACTTTGCAGAGAGTGGAAGGATAGGAAGGGGGTGGGGGTATTAGTATTAAGACACTGCATATGCTGGCAGTCTTGGTTAATATGTTGGTTATTTTTTTGGAATTGCTTCCCCTCCCTTTTTCCCCTTTCTTTTTTTTTTCCTCTCTGTTATAAGGAATGGCTTTCTAGGTACAGGAGAGGGAAGGGATATATTGAGAGGAAAGCAAAAGATATAAGAATTTTTCTTTTTTTAAAGAGGAGTTAAGACTGAGTTGAAAAGCTAGGAAGGTATAAGAGGGAGAGAGAAAGAAGAGAGAAGAGAGAAAAGAGCCCTTTCTGGATCAGATGTGCTACCTGGGAAGATTTAACGTGGTTTCCATGTGACTTCTCTTGATTGATCCCCTGCCCTCTGGATAGCTCCTTCTCACTGTGAGATACGCAATTCTATTGTACCCACCCTTTGTGAATCAGATGAAAATAAAGTCAGGTATTTCAGACAATCCAAACACTTTGGATCCCATGCTTCTAAGGTCATATTGTGGCTTTTTTTTTTTTAACAAAGTCTGAAACTCTCCCCTCCCCATCACCCACCAGTTATGATTATATCCATGTCAAGTTGTCATGTGGCCCAGCAGCTCACTAGACCTAAGACCATGATTGCCAGTCTTGCTCATCTGTGGTAGATAAGCCTTACTCTAAACCAGAGGTGGGGAACCTGCAGCCTCATGGCCACATGTGCCCCGATTTGTTCTGTGAGGTTTGGAGTAAGTCACAGGGCACCACTTGAGGACCTAGAGGTCCCTACCCCTGCTCCCATCCTACTAGATAGAAGTTTCCTAACATTAGAGTTTTGATACCATTGCTTCCACCTTTGTTTTATTTCATTCTCATTTTAGTCAAGTCAATAAACATTTATTAAGTACCTACTGTATTCCAGACACCAAGCTAAGCATAGGGATAAAAGAAAGGAAAAGGCAGTCTCTGCTCTCTAGGAGCTCCCAATCTAACAGGGAAAGCTAACACATTAAAAAAAAAAGCAGAAAGGAGAAGCAGAGGGTACCTGGTGAGAGGACTTGATGAAAATCAGAAGCCAAGAGGAAAATGATGAGAGGACTACCCTGGAACCCTGAGAGGAGCTCTCCACTCTCCACCCTCTTTCATGGAGATAGGGAGGTGCCCTAGGGGAGTGATTTTCAGATCTTGCAAACATGATTTCTGGAGACTATGATGAAGTCTAGCAAAGCAGCCAGCTAGGAAATGATGAAGGACCACCTTGAGCCCCCTCTTTCAACGGCAAATCTAGGAGGAACTCTCTGGTGTTTATTTCTAGAACATGTTGAAAACTGGAATACTAAATCTGTGCACTACAGGGATGACTTCCCAGGTATGCCTCATGGCCCTGGAGAGGATCTAAAATACTTATTGTGAAGGTTTTACTTTTTTAATGCAAAATCTTTTAAGTTTTTGTTTAGGCAAAAATATCTGAGTCTAGGGTCTTAAATCTTTTTTCCCGTTGAGAACCCACTTTGGAATTTTCCTGATCACTCTCAGGAAAGAGAAGGGTCAGGATTTGCGCTGGCTGGTCTTCTTCTCACGCTCCTTGATGGCGATGGAGAGGGTGAATGGAGCTTACGAATCATCAACTTTGGGACCTCTCAAGAAAGGTCAGTGATAGGTCATGATTTGTAGACTTGGGGTTCTCTCTTAGTCTCATCTTTTGTATTTCTGTTATAGCTTCTATGGTAGTTCCATCCTGGAATTGAATATACCCCAAATCCATTTAAAAAAAATTTCCTAGGGGCAGCTAGGTGGCACAGTGAATAGAGCACCAGCTCTGAAGTCAGGAAGACCTGAGTTCAAATTTGACCTCATACACTTGACACTTAACTAGCTTGGTGACCTTGGGTAAGTCACTTAACCCCAATTGCCTTGCCTTTTGCCCTTCAAAAGAAGCAAAAAAAAAAATTTCCTAGTCTGTCTGATCAGGCAGCCTGGTGTGATGAATGGAGATTTGTCCTTGGAGGCAGGAAGATGACCTGGGTTTAAGTCCTTCTGAATGACCCTGGACAAATTACTTAACCTCTTTATGTCTCCAGTCAACATTGAAACTGAAAAATGTGTTCTGGTTGCTCAGCTCTGATGATAGAGGAAGTTTCTCATTGCATGTGCCTTATCCTGGTAAAAAAAATAATAAAAAAATTGTCACAATACAGATGAAGAGTTGAACATGTGAAAATCCCCCACAGGGATATGCCTGGGCTATGTTTTAAGAGTGACTGTGTTGCTATGGTGATTCGAGTTTGCTCTTGGTGGTCACCAGCACTTTCCCCTATCAAGGTTTCATGAGAATGACCTAGAAGAGATGCCAGCTAGTGGGTAATACAAATCACCAGGGCAGGCCTATGAACTGTGAGATTGAATGTGGATGAGTCAATCTTGATGGCTAGGAAGGCACATATCTGATAGGTACTCTCTCTGCTTTGTGATAACTTGTAGCTAGCTGATGAAAAGCCAGTGTGGAAGGTGGGCTAGATTTGGAGTCACATAACCCAGGTGGAAATCACACTTGATGCTTGCTACCTATATGATAGTTACCCTTTCTGGGGTTTAGTTCATCATCTACAAAATGAGGGTGTTGGACTATAGATGGTCTCTTCCAGCTCCAAATTTAATATAACTCTGGACCAGGCATTCATGAAACTCTTTGGAGGTATCTCATGATGTAGGGAAAAGAGTATATTGGTGTGCTTACTGTCTCAGGGAGGGGGAAGGGAAGGAAGGCAGGGATAGAATTTGGAACTCAAAAATTTTTTAAAATGTGAAAATTGTTTTTATATGTAATTGGGGGAAAATAAAATATTATTTTTTAAGAAGACACTAAACAAAAAGTATTGACAACTTAGAGTCCAGAGACTTCTGTTTCTAGTTCTGGGTCTGTCATGACTAGCTATTGCTTGGAGAATCAATTAACTTTAGGTTGAAACATGGAAAATGGGGATAATACTTGTTCTACCTGCCTCCTGAGCTTATTATGAGTATTAAATGAGGATTAACAAAAGTGAGATGGTTTCTTTGTTTTGTTTTGGTTTGTGGGTTTTGTTTTTTATTAAACTTTAATTCATATAAATACGAACCAGTATTATTTTGGGGGGAATTCTGTTGAAATTTGATGTAGCATCATTGCTTTTCCACATTCTCCTGCTACATCTCTGTAAATTCCTTATCCCATTTTTTCATCATAGTATGACTACCAAATGTTGTCTTGTCTGAGCTTTTTTTGTTTCAGACTTCCTGTGTCTAGTTTACAGTGGAATTTTGCCATTTCTTCCTTCATCTCTCCTCATCCTTCCCATTTCCTCAGTTCAGAGACTGTTCATCTTCCTTTTGGACTAGTAGATTTCTTACCGCCCTTCTCTTCCTTCAGCTTCTATGGAGATGCTGCTTTCTTATTGTTTTCCTTAAAGAGAAAAAAAAATCATTTTAAAATTATTCATTGTGTGACCAACTTTTCCTTGTTTTTTAAAAATTATTTTTGCTTTTAGTTTGTACACAAGACCCTTCCCAGTTAACCTTCCTTTGTAATAACAACAACAACAACAAAAACAATTTAGCAGCAGCCATAAACATATCTACTGGGTCATATTTTCTAGCCAAATCCCTCCACCTCTCTACTGAAAGGAAGTAGACACATTTCATCATCAGTTATTTGGGGTCATGATTGGTGATTAAAGTTATTCAGAGTTCTGCTTTTTTAGTGTTTTTTTTGTTTAATTATTGTAGTAATTGTGCATATTTCTGAACATCACTTTATACAAGTCTTTTCATCTATCTCTAAATTCCTCATGTTCCCGTCCTCTGATACAGACTGGCAGTGGGGCATGCATTGGGTAAGTCACCCTCGTGTGCTGGGCAACTCTTTAAGATTATAAGTTGAGTTGCATTTCCTCACCTGGGAGGAGTTCCCCCACACTGATCATATCACAAATGCATTCCCTATCCATGATCTTGCATGATAATATTACTTAAAATTTAAATAAATATCCATTGAATCTTCAAGGGGATATTTGGACACTTAGGACCTAAGAATGAAAGATCACTCCCTTCTCATCTGCTGCCCCATACGGACAAGGAATTAATAGGAAACATTGGACATAGAGCTGGATGACAATACAGACTCTCTCAAAGCCTGGTGAGACACAGTTGGCTTCTGGTGCTCTTGCTACTGTACTTGAGTATTTGAAAGCAGGGATCCTGTTAGTGTCAGCAGAACCGGGAGCTTGGAACTGAGCAAAAACTGCTGTTAGCAGGAAGCACACATGTCTTCCTTTCACCTGCAAGCTGTCCAGAGGCATTTCCTGACTATTGTTTATGATGCCTGCAGCAGAATCTATTTCCATCCCTCGGCAAAGTGTGTCTAAGGGCCAGCTCCGTGTGCCGCTCCCAAGGTCCAGATGTGACTCCTACGGAGGCAGGAGTGGATTGTGTTGTCTGTTAGCCTAGCCAAGTTGACATGCATCATCTGTGCCCTGGGGAAAAAGGGAGACTTAAAGAAAGAGATTTTGGGTTTGGTCAAGAAATTTTATTTTAAAAAAGTTTTATTTGTTTTTTTTAATCAGTCATTTCCTGATACGCAAATTCCACACCCATTAAACTCTTTTTAAAAAATTACTAACTTTGACAGAATACACAACATTTTGGACCCAAAGCTCCTCATCTTTCCACTGAGATGGATATAATTCACCATCTGTATTTTAGGACCAAGAATGGCAATTGCAATTAATCTGAGTCTGACTGCCTTTAAATTAAATAAGCTTTATGACAACCTCACCTAACTTCCCATGTTGTAGGTTCTGAAAGCATCTTCCTTCCTTCCTTCCTTCCTTCCTTCCTTCCTTCCTTCCTTCCTTCCTTCCTTCCTCTCTCTCTCTCTTTCTTTCTTTCTCTCTTCCTTCCTTCCTTTGTCTTTCTTTCTTTCTTTCTTCCTTTCTTTCTTTCTTTCTTTCTTTCTTTCTTTCTTTCTTTCTTCCTTCCTTTCTTCCTTTCTTCCTTTCTTCCTTTCTCTCCCTTCCTTCCTTCCTTTCTTTCTTTCTTCCTTTCTCTCTCTTTCTTTCTTTCTCTTTCCTTCCTTCTCTTTCTTTTATTCTTTTCCTCTTCCTTTCTCTTCCTCCTCTCTTTCTCTTTCATTCTTTGTCTTTCTCCTTTTCTCCCTCTCCTCCTTTTCTCCTTTCCTGCCTTCCTCATTACCCTCCTTTCTTTCATATGGTATGTCTTACCTCTAGTAAATTTGCTCTAGAAGCTACTGATATTGCTATACTGATATAATAATACACTTCTGGCATATAGACCAAGACTTTGATTTTAAGATGCAGTACAATTCCCCCTGATCCACTGGGAAGAAATTTGATTCTTAGGAGTTTCCCAGTGGAAAGGAGAGGGCCCAGACTGTCTGATAGTTTGGGGAAGGAGTATGTTTCTGAGTGTGTGATGTTCACTGTGTTTCCTTATTATAAGCCTTAAGGCTGAGAAGCTATTTTCAGATGCCAGTTAACTGCCATGTGGTAGGATTCCTTGCAGTCAGAGTTTAGATATATATTTCAGAGGAGACAATCATGCCTACTTGATTAAAGATCTCACTTGGCACTCCTGGGGCAAAAGGTATCTGATGAAAGCAATGGGATATGATGAGATTAAACAGGACATTGGCAGTTTCCCATTTTAGAAACTATAAAGCTGTAATTTAAACTTTAAACTCTGCCTTTATTTTGTTCTTTTTCCTTATGACTGTTTGTTAGGTGGGTAGGCCCTGGAGAATCAGGATGAGGATTTAACCCTACCTGTTAGCCCTCTGATTTCTTCAGATGTATTTAAGACTGGCCTCCTCCCAACAGTCCTTTTGTCCTAAATGCTTAATTCCAAGGTCTATTGTTCTGATCATTCATTCTCTACTCACTGCCACTGCCTCAGTCCAGGCTTTCACCACTGTTTACCTAGATTATTGCGGTGGTCTCCTAATTGGTTTTCCTTTCCTCTCTACATCACTGCCAAATTAATATCCCCAAAGCACCGATCCAACCATGTCGTTCCCCTCTTCATAAATCTTTAGTTACAGTTGGACATGTGGTAACTTGACTCTTAACATAGTGATATCATGTTGGTTCTCTTTGAGAATGAAGGACCACAACCAAATCTTTAGTAGCTTCTTTAGGATAAAATGCAAACACCTGTGTTTGGTGTTTAAAATTCTTTATGATGCCCTTCCAGGTTCCCTTTCCAGGCTTATTGTACATAACTCTCCTAATACTCTACATCCCAGCTGAACTGGACTGTTTTACGTTCCTTGTATGGGACATCTGATCTCTTGTCTTGTGCAAAAGCATTTTTGCATGGACCATCTCTCTCTCCCCACCTCTGCCTCCTGGCATCCCTAGCTTCCTTCAAAGCTCTGCTCACATGCCACCTTTGACAGAAAATTTATCTATCCTTATCCCTTTCCCAGTTACTAGTACTTGCCACCCCAGAAATTGCTTTGTTTTTTCTTAGTCTATATTTTGTATATAATTTTCTGTCAATGTGCTGTTTCTTGCCATTGAGAACAAGAGAATTTCATTTTGTCTTGGTGTTCCCATGTCTAGTACCCAAGAGGGGCTGTCTTAATAAATCTTTATTGGGCAACTATCACATCTATGATTTTCAAAGAATTGTTTGGTGCAATATGGAAAATTAGCACCTATGATATATCTGTTCTCCCTGACTGAACACAACTGGGAGCAGTCTTGAGTAGACCAATGCATCCTTTGTACCCATGTTTTCTTCTATTGCTTAATCTATGGAATGGTTTTCAATTGTAATAGGTAGAGGGATGTCATGGGGTCAAATATAACTCAGCATTTCATGTGGGAAGAAAGACTCCTTGCAAACGGAGTTTTTTTATCTTTCCTCTCAGTGACGGATCCTGCCCGAGAGAGGTTTCCAATGGCTGAGCTTTGACAGACACCACACCAATGCACCATGTACAGTGTGGAGGATCTCCTAATTTCACATGGATACAAATTGTCACGAAATCCTCCAGCACCCCATGAGGATAGATATGATGGATATCAGCAGGAGAGTTCAGAGAGTAGAGCTGGTCATGGAACGCTGAATGGGTATGAAGCAGACCCTACAGCCTTTGCTTATAATAAGAAATCACTGGGAAAAGGATATTTGAGTGACAATGAGAACAGTGGAGCAGTACCGGGGAGCTACAGAGACCCCCCAAGTTCATCTGCTGTCCATCATTCTGAGGAGGGGTAAGTGTCAATGTCATCCAATTGCTTTCCTTTTGACTTTGGGGATGTTTCTTTGTCGTAGAGGACCTCTGTCTAATGCTTAGCTAGAGGCTGTGGTCACACACCAAGAATAAGGGAGACCAGATGGACAATTTGAATGCTGTGCTCCAATTTACAAAACTTTAAAAGAATCAGAGAAAGGCCTCCAATGCCCTGACTACATCCCCTATGTTAAACTTAGAGGAAGATTTGTTTTTTTAACTGGACTTGTGATTTTATTGCAATAGTGAACTCCATGGAGAGAACCTCATTCTACCAATGCAGGTTGGCATTGCCCTGCTGGTTGTTGTCATTAAGCCCAGGGATACCACCAAGAAGTTAAGTGCCTTGTCTATAGTCACACAGCCAGTATATGTCAGAGGCAAGACTTCCTGTATCAGAGACTGGTCCCCTATCCACTATGCCTCTGCAAATACAAAAAGATACAGATAAAAATTTTACAGAATGAGAAGATGTGGCCACATTGTGGCCTGGATCAGTAGAGGGAACACCTTAGTTTCATGTTTATTGGCTTCTAAAAAAAACCCAACTCTAATCTTTATTTGATTGTACTTTTTTACTTTCTTGGATTAACTCAGACAAGATCATGAAATCATAATAGATAAAGATCTGGAAAGAACTTCAGTAGCCATCTAGTCCAAGCCTGACTCCAGACCTGGCACTGTCCACTGCACCATGTAGCCACCGCTGGTTTGGACTCATCTTTGAGGGTTCAAATCCAGCCTCAGACACTTATTATCTATGTGACCCTGGGCAAATTACTTAACCCTGTTTGCCTCAGTTTCTCATCTGTAAAATATACTGGAAAAGGAAATGGCAAACCATTCTGGCATCTTTGCTAAGAAACCCCAAATGGGGTTACAAAGAGTCAAGACATGAGTGAAATGACAGAATGACAGCAATCCAAGTCCATCATTTTATACATGAAATTGTGAACTAGGAAGGTTTGATAATTTGCTCAAGGTCACATGGGTAATAAACAACAGTCAGGATTCAAACTCAGGTTTTCCCAGATCTAGGGCTCTCTCTGCTACATCTACTAGTTCTATTGGCTCCCAGTTCATCGTTTTTCCTGCACATGCACTGGGTTCCATGGAGGTTAGTGGGTAGTGGTGATAATGGTTATGGCGGTAGTAGCATCCAAATGAAAGTAGCTTTCTCAATCAGGAAAGTGTGGGATAGAGGTCAGGGGACCAACGAGAAGAGGAGATTTAGACTGTTTACCCCAAGGTGGCAAGAGAAAAGGACCTTGTAAATATTGATTAAAACAGCTCTAGTTCAGCAGAAGCCCATGTCGTCACATCATAAAAGTTTGTTTGTGCTAAACTACTGTATTGTAAAGTGGGAAATGTACATGTTGGAATGGGAATAGGTTGGGTAGGAAGGGTTCTGAGTACATGGCACATATTATATAATTGTGTGGGTTAGGTTATAAGTGAACAAAGGAAAAGAAAGGGGGAGGGATTACTTAAATAGAAGCCACCAAAAAAGGTCATTTTTTTCAAGCTAAACAGGAATACACTAACTTTCTGCTCCTTGCTGATATAATGTTTAATCCTTTTGCAGAGGGTTTGGTATGGATTTGATGCATAATGGCTGTGGAGGCAAGAATGTAGTGTATTTAGCTCTAGAAGTCGATTTTAAACTCTTCTATTAGAGAAAAACCCATTAATTTTCTTTCTCAACACAGTATAGTTCAGCATCTTCAAGCTCATTAAAAACACATCTATGTTCCAAAGCCAGAACTATTTCTGGCTCCTGGTTACTTGGTGTCAGAATTACCTGTTTCAGGGGGAGAACCCGTGGAACTTCCTTATGTACAAATTCCTGGAGTTCCAAACTCCTTTCAGTGCCTGCTCCCCTCTTTCTGCTCTGCCCTCTTTTCCAGCTACTTTCCCTAGAAAAATGCTCATTGTAGGGTCAATGAGGAGAGCAAGGATTCTATAAAGAGGCAGCAGGAAGCCTGGAGATAGTCAAAATAAATAAAGTAATGGAAAGAGAGCACCTGGTTACCCTAAGTGAGTATAAGTTCCCTGGGGCAGGTGAATTACATCCCAGTGAGATGATTGAGAGGTGTGGCTACAGAGGCAGTGTCAAAATTTTTTGAAACACCTGGAAGAAGGGGAGAGATGCTACAAGGCTGGAGAAGAACAATTGTCCTGATTTCCAAAAGAGGAAAGAAAGCAGAGTTTGCCAAGTATTGACTGGTGAGCTAAACTTTAGTACTTAGGATAAAATTCTGGAGTGTAATTACTAAAGAGATGATTTCCAAGCATCTAGAAAGGGAGGCCCTACTGGGCTTAGTCAAGAATAGATAATAACTGTCCAACCTGTTCTTTTCATTGGAAATGTTACTAGACTCAGGAGAGTGCTACAGATGCAATTTACCTAGGTTTTTGTAAAACATTTTCACTGTGTCTCATGCCTTCCTTTGGACAGGATGCAAAGATAAGGGCTAGATAATGGTGTAGTCAGGTGGATTTTGAATTGGCCAAATGACCAGACCCAAAGTTAATAACTGCTTCTTGTCATCTTGGAGGGAGGTCAATGATCGAGTGCCTTGTGGAACTGGTTTTGCCCTGGGCTGTTGGATGCTTATCTGGGTGGCTTTTCTGAAGGTTTAGATGATATATTTATCAAATTTGCATGTGATGCAAAACTGGAAAAAATATTTAGTGACGTGGTGAAAGTCAAGAACGCTAGAGATTGACAGGCTGGAATGCTAGATGAAAATGAGTAAGATGAAAATTGGTAGAAATAAATGTCAAGTCATATACTTGGGTTCAAAAATCAAATTTATACTCTTAGATGAAGGAATCATGGCTAAATAACAGTTCCTATGGAAGAAAAAGTAGACTTCTATTTAATGAAATGCAAGCATTGAACCTTCATGTGATGTTATGGTGACTAAAAAGCTAATGTTAACCAAAACTGCATAAAGGAGAGGCATCATGATAGAACAAGAGAGGTGAGAGTGGCCCGCCCAGATCCAACCAGTTGGGGAACATCGTGTTCTGTTCTGTGAGAACAGCACTGACAAACCGGAAAGTATCTAGGCAACCAGGATAGTGATGGGTCATGTGACTGTGTCATTCAAGGAGAAGTTGAAGGACATGGGAATGTTTAGCCTTGAGAAAAGAAGAGCGGGGAGGGGGGAAGAGGGGTCCAAGAAAGGCATGGGTAAGGCATGACAACTGTCTTTAAATGTTTAAGGAGTTCTTCATGAAGAGGTAGAATTAAAATTGTTCTGTTTGGCCCCAAAGGGTAGACTAAGGTTAATGAGTGAAAGTTATAGACAGATTTAGGTTTAAGATATAAAAAAAAGAGTTCTTAATTGGTTCAATCAGCTGCTTCAAGAGTTAGTGGGCTTCCCATCAAGAGAGATTCCCAACAAGCAGGATCTAAGTGGCTCCTTGTCATGGGTATTTATTGATAGGATTCTTGTGTACATAAGGGTTGGATGACCCGGCCTTTGTAACGGTTCTGGCTTCTGCCATTTTTCTCTCTCTGTGGCCTCAGCCTGGTCTTATCTACTTTCTGAGATTCAATTTCATCCTTTGTAAAATGGGGATGATATTTGAATGGCATACCTCCCTGGATATGGAAAGACCCAATGAGCTACGATGTGTAACGGTCATAATTGAACAATGGTATGTAATTTAGGCTACTCGAATTCTGAGGCGTAGTCTTACCCCTCACTCCTGCACCTCTTTTCAAAGCATGATTCACTCTGATGCCTAGCTATTGCCATTGTTATCATTGTGGCTACATTGATAAGTCAGAGTCTCACTGGCAGACTTTGGGTTCAAACCCAAGTCCTCTGGAACTTCTGATTCAGTCAGATCAGATGGCTTAGTGGATAGAGCCATGGACTTGGAATCAGATAGTGCTAGAACAAGATCCCACTTACTAGCTATGTGACCATAGGCAAGTCACTTTGAAACTCTGTCAGCCTCATTTTCTGTGTCTATAAAATGGGAATAATTGTAGTACTTACCTCACAGCCCTGGTGCATACTTGCTAAATGCTTGTTGATAGATTGATTACAAAGATTAAAAGATAAAAAGCATGGAAGCATTTTGTATACCTTAGAGCACTATGGAAATATTAGTTGTGTATACGATATGGCCCCTTGTTGGCTCCCAGACCTCTAAGCCTGCTTAAGTCCCGGGTTCAGAGATCTGTTATCTGTGCTCATTCCTTGCTTTCCCCATATCGGGTTGTTATATCAATTCACTTTGACAACCAAACTTCTGTGAAAAACATCCACTTGTGTTGCCTTACTTCTCCTGTCTCTTCCTTCTCACCCCATTCTGACTGGCTTATGACCTCATCATTCAGCTGAAACGACTCTCTCCAAAATCATCGATCATGTCTTAATTTTAAAATTTGATGGCCTTTTGACCTTTTCTCATCCTTGGTCTTTCTTGTCATCTCTTCACCAGGCAATACTGTTGACTATTGCTCCTGAACACTCTCTCCTCTATGGTTTTTTGTTTGTTTGCTTTAGTGATGGTTCTTTTCTGGTTCTCTCCCCTTCTTTAGTCCCAGATGGAAGGCTTTCTTCTGGGTTCTTTTCCCCGCCTCTAATTTATATACCTTATTGCTTAGTGATCTCATCAGCTCCCATGGCTTCAAGTGTCACACATATATCATTAAATATTGTATCAAAATACCACCAACCACCTTGGTCATCATCTCTCAGAACCCAGTGGAGACAGCCCAGAACCTTGAACCCAAGAACCTTGGGAATAGCCGTGCTTCCAGTCCAGTGCCCTTATCCTGGGCAACACACCCTACAGAAACAGCCTGGCATCTGCTCCTGCAGGTGCTATAGTCACAGCTACCAAAGATGCAGAAAACAAAGTTCTTAGCACCAAAGTCCTTGATGCTGTCAAATGATTCAACAATAGAAACTTACAATGGATGTAACATTAATGAAAAAGCATTAATGTCTGCTTTGCTGTTCTATCCTAAGGACTATGGGAATTTTTCATTTCTTTTACAAATGAAACCTTTCATATATGTGATCTCTCCTATTAGAAAGTTAGCCTATGAAGGCAGGGACTGTCTTTTCTCTTTGTATCCTTAACACTTGGCACAGTGCTTCACACATAATAAGTGCTCAATAAATTTTTCTCCCCATTGATTGATTGATTGATTCATTCATTCATTCTATGTAGATAGGAGGTTAAGTGACTTGCCTACATTCACTTGGGATTTGAACTCAAGTCTTCAGACTACAGAATAGTGTTCTTTGCCCTGTATCATGTTGCCCTTCTGTGACCCAAAACCAGAGAGAGAGACATGAGTGAGTGCTTGCCAGAACATGTGAGTGGGGAGTACGGGTTATTATATACACTTTTCCTCCTGATTCAATTCAGTTAAATAAGTGTTTATTGCAAGGCACTATAACAAGACAAAAATCCAAAATTATACCTACCCTCAAGGAACTCACATTCTCCTGAGAAGGAAACATGTCCACAGATAAGTCCATACAAAATATATGTAAAGTAATTGGAGGGTGGGGCATGGACTAATAAAGAGGAGGATCAAGAAAAACTTTATGTAGGAAGTATCACTTGAGCTCAGCCTTGAAAGGATGCTCAGTATTCTAGGATTCAGAGGTTAGAAGGAAGAGCATTACAGGCATGAAGTTAGCTTATGCAAAGGCAAGAAGGTGGGAAGTGGAAGACTGTATACAGAGATCATCAATGACCCTTTGGGTCACAAGTTTGACACCTCTGGTCCAGGTGACAAATAGTGAAATTCTGAACTAAGGTGGTGGCTGTGAAAAGAAGGAGAGGACTTGGCCATTGATTAAATATAGGGGATATACAAGAGTTGAGTATTTATGTAATTAGAAGGATAATGGAGGCTTCCATAGAAACATATATGGGACATCAAAGAGGAAAAGTCCAGGATGAGAAAATGTACCAGGCATGTAGAATTGAGTCATCGGAGTAGAGGAAATTGAACTCAGTGGAGCTGACAAGATCACTAAGAGAGAAGTTATGGAAGAGAGGAAAGGACCTAGGATAGAACCAATACTGTCCATGGGGTTTTCTTGGCAGGGATACTGGAAGGATTTGCTATTTTCTTCTCCAGTAGATTAAGGTAAACAGAGGTTAAGTGACTTGGCCTAGGGTCACACAGTAAGTGTCTGAGGTTGGATTTGAACTCAGGTTTTCCTAACTCCAAGTCCAGTGCTCTATCCACTGAGCCACCTAGCTGCCTCCTCTTTTAAACTAGCTTACCATGAGAAAACTGGAATAATTTACATGAACTGATACAAAGTGAATGAGCAGAACCAGGAGAACACTGCACACAGTAACAGCAACATTGTACAATGAAGAACTGTGAATGACTCAGATGTTCAAAGGACTCGTGATGAGAAATACTATTCATCTCCAGAGAAAGAATTGATGTTTCCCCAATATATATAGACTGAAGCTCGCTATTTTTCACTTTCATTTTCTTGGGGGGGGTTCTTCTTGCATAAAATGACTAATAAGGAAATATTTTACATGATTGCACATATTTAACCTATATCAGATTGCTTACCATCTCAGGGAGGGGGGAGGGCTTAAATTTTGGAACTCAGAACTTTAAAAAAAAAACACAAAAAATGTTAAAAATTGTTTTTACATGTAATTGGGGGAAATAAAATATTAATAAAATTAAACTAGCTTACCATAATTTCTCTTTACTTGAAGAAGATTTCCCTATTTCTGTGAATAGGGATTAGACTCATGATTTATTGGTATAAGGCAGTAATATTGAGCTTGAATAAAAAACCTTACATAAAGATCCCTGAAAGCCACATAACTGACTTAACTTTAAAATATAATATTATCTATCTTTTAAATATTTCATAATTGCATTTTAATCTGGTTTAGACTGTATACTTTGGAGTGTTGCAGGCCACATACATGTGATCTGTGTCTTTGATACTTCAGGTGTGGGAAACACTCAGATGAAGAAATTTCCTCTACCAGTGCTGGTCAGCACCCCTACCTCAGCTTATATACAGTCTTAGATGTGCCTGAAATATTGAGAAGTTAAGGAACTTTGCCATAGTCACACAATCAGTGTATATCAAAAGTTAGACTTGAATTCAGCAAAGGTCAATTTGCTAAAGAAAAAGTTTCCTTTGTCCAGACTCTTCTTCCTCAGCCATTTAGGATTCTATTTCTGTGAAAGAACAGCTAGGTAGTAGAGTGGAGAGGGTGCTGGACCTGATGTCAAGAAGACTATCTTCCTGATTTCAAATCTGGCCTCAGACACTTACCAGTTGTGTGACCCTGAGCAAGTCACTTAACTCTCTTTGTCTCAGTTTCCTCATCCGCAAAATGAGTTGGGGAAGGAATTGGCAAACCACTCCAGTATCCAAGAAAACCCCATACAGGGTCATGAAGAGTCAGACATGACTGAAAACTGAACAACAACAAAAATTAAGATTATGCCGTATTCAATTGACCTTTCTCCATGTCCTGTTGACTTTTCCCCACAATTAATCATTCAAATATGAATACAGTTATTGTTTATTCATAGCTATATCCCTCTCCTTATGAATCAGAAGAGTTAATGCTGATATAACCACTTGAATAGGTCCTATGGAAAGAATTCTGATATACACGAATGGGGCTAAGTTTCTGGGGCCCATATCCTTTTCCCTTCTTTAAGTTTATTATCTTTAAAGCAGCAGTTCCATACTGAAAGACCAATCGCTACACATAGTAATGATCATTTAAAACTTAAGTTTATCACACACACAAGGTTGATACATTCTCTTTTTAATACATGTATAATTTTAGAAAGAAGATGAACTGGTCATGTGGCAAGAGCTAGGGAGACCTGATGCAAGTCCCACAGGCTCCAATGGTATCTTTGTGAGGTCATTAGAAAACAGGTTGGCAAACTATGGGCTGCAGGTCAAATTCAGTGCAGCACTTGTTTTTGTATAGTGAGAGGGCTAACACACACCACACACATACGTCCACATAGCGTATTATATAAGTGTACACACACGTATGTGTTTTACACTTTAAAATAAAGTTTTATTATATTGAAAAAATTACATTTTTAGCTCACAGGCTAGAACATAGTTTGCTGGGCCCTGCACTGGAAATGAGGAAGATCCCTAGCACACTGACTGGGACTTTGTGTGATGAGTTTATGGGAGAACATGAATCAGAATCACTCAGGTTAGACCAAATATGGATGGATTGCCCTCCATTTTCCTGGAGGAAATAACCACAGGTCTGTGGGTATGTGTTCCATCAAGGTTTGATGCCTTATTGAGACCTGGAGAAGATTGTAGCTTCTCAGGGACTGTGCCAGCAAAACCCAAACTCTGAATAGGTCTCACCAAACAGAAAAGGCTTTGGGTACAGAAAGACCAACTTAGCTAAGTTTGGGGATATTCTACCCCAGGTTAGCCACAAGACTGTGAGTTCTTCAGTCATAGTAGCTCTCTCTAGATTCTTGAATTTTAAATTCATGAAATATTGCAATTTGTTTTTGTATGCATACCTGCACAACCACACAAAGTGAATTCAAATATAATAGTCATAGCTAATGTTTCTGTGGTAGCACTTTAGGGTTTGCCAAGGATTATATACATATTCATAAACATATATATGTATGTGTATATATGTATATATATATACATAAAATCTTAATATATCTCTATCTATCTCAGTCCTTTTGTTGTATCATATTTATCCCCCTTTTATAGAGGAGGAAACCAGTCGAGAAGTGTTAAATGACCAACCCCTCCCCCCAATATCCAATCTCTTGCCAAAGCCTATTGATTCCATATTCATGACATCTCTCACACAAGCCCGTTTCTCTCCTCTGACTCTGCCACCCCTCCAGTACAGGCCTTTATCCCCTCCTTCCTGGACTATTACAATATTCTGCTTGTGGGTCTACCAGCCTCAAGCTTCTCCTTACTCCATCCATCCTCCATTCAGGCATCAAAGTGATTTTCTTAAACCCCAGATCCAACTATGTTGCCCCTTCCTTAATAAGCTTCAGTGACTCCCTATCACCTCCAAGATCAAATGCAAAATCTTCTGTTTGGTATTCAAAGCCATTCATAACAGAGCTTCCTCTTAGCTTTCCAATGTCATTACACCTTATCCGCTGCCACATATCTTCAATCCAGTGACACTGGTCTCCTGGCTATTCTGCTTTTTTTTTTGCTTTTTTTTTTTTGGAGGGCAATTGGGGTTAAGTAACTTGCCCAAGGTCACACGGCTAGGTTTTTGTTTGTGTGTGTGTTAACTGTCTGAGGTTGGATCTAAACTCAGGTCCTTCTGACTCCAGGGCCGACACTCTACTCACTGCACCACCTACCTGCCCCTCTCCTGGCTATTCTGCAGACAAAATTTTACCTTTTCTTGGCTCTGAGCATCTTCTCTGGCTGTCCCTTATGCCTGGAATTCTCTCCCTTATCATCTCTATGTGCTACCTTCCCTGGCTTCCTTTAAATCCCAACTAGAGTCCTCTCTTCTACAGGAAACCTCCCCTAAACCTCTTAGTTCTGGTACCTTCCCTCTGTTAATTACTATCTGTTTATCTCTTTATCCTGTATAGAGCTTGTTTGTACATTTTTGTTTGCTTATTGTCTTCTCCATCAGGCTGTGAGCTCCATGAGGGATAAGGACTTTCTTTTTCCTCTTTTTTGTATTCCTAGAACTTAGCAAAGTGGCTGGCATATAGTAAAAAGCTTAATAAATGTTGATCAACTGACTGACATGCCCCAGGGTCCCACAATTAGCAAGTGTCTAAGGCATGATTTAAACATAAGTCTCCCTGACTCCGAGTCTGGTACTTTATGCTAAATAACTACCCAAGAAGATCCAGAAGACCTGTAACCTTCTGAACAGGTTGCTATCTGACTATCTATAAGTTTAAGTAACACTGAGCAAATAACTGTGTTGTGAGAAGTTGGAAAACATAGTCCCTGCCTGCAAGGAGCCTAGATAATGTGCTGGTAGAGAGAAGGCAGGAAAGCTTGACCTTTAGCTGGGTGCTGGCTAGCCCTTATGAATGTGATGTTCCGTAGTTCTGCTTCTGGGCTCCCTTCCCCAGCTCATACCAAATAACCTGTGAAAGAAGATGGTGGAGGAAAGGCAGGGACTTTCGTGAGCTCTCCCAAACTCCCCTTCAAATAACTTTAAGTTATGCCTCAAAAAAAATTTTGGAGTGGTAGAACCCACAAAAGGATGGAAACAAAACAATTTTCTAACCTGAGACAGCTAAGAAGGTGGACAGAAAAGGTCTGTCATAGGGGTGAGAGTGTAGCAGGTAGCCTGTAAGGCAAATCAATATATACCTTGATGAAACATGAGTCAAGTCCCCAGGAATTTATTAAGCATCTGTTACTACATGTCAAGAACTCTGATAAATGCCAGGAATATAAAGAAAGGCAAAAACCTTCCTTATCCTCAGGAAGCTTGCAGTCTAATTGGACAGACCACATGCACACAACTATGTACAGATAAGACCTAGAGAGGATAAATCAGTAATCATTTCAAAGGGAAGACACTACCATGAAGGGGCACCAGAAAAGGCTTTTTGTAGAATTGTAGGATTTGGGTTGAAGCTTAAAAGAAGCCAGGAGGCAGAGATGAAGAGGGAGAGAACTCCAGTTCTTGGGGTATGGCTAGAGAAAATGCTTGGAGTCAAAAGAGATTCATTGTATTATATTGTGAAGAACAATAACAGAGCTAGTCCCCAGGTAATAGATTATGTGGAAAGGGTGTAAGGCATATGAAGATTAGACAGGAAGGAGGTTAATTCTTTTGGGGAAAAATCCCAAAAGGTACCCCCAAACCATATGTTCATAATTTCTAGATTAGGAAGTGTTTTTAATTAGCTATGCTACTCTGGTGGTTGCTTTATCTGGGGGAAATGAATTCTAGCCTGTTAACCCGTTTTATGATCATGGAAGTGCCATGTTTTCCAAGTGAGGGGAATGAAAAAAGGAATGGAAGTGGAAAGGGAGTTATTGGTACCATTGGGGCCAGTCTGGAGTTCCCATTGTGAAGAGGAATATTGATCAGTGAGGGCATAACGAAATGTTTGTAGATTATTCTTAGTATTTGTTGGTCCCCGGGGTTGGTGACTGAGAATTTCTGTAAGGCTATTTATGACCCCTTTGCTCCCTTGCATTAAAGTCTAGAAGTTGAAAAGACTTTGGCATGTTAATAGCTCCCCACTTTCACAAACCATTGGGGAAGTTGATTACTATTGATTTTCTTAAATTGTTGTTGATAACCATGACACAAGGACTGAGAAAGGGATAATGAAATTGGTTATTGTCTTTTCAGAGTCATGAGAAGCCTAGAGAAAAGCATACTATCAGAAAAGATATCATGGGAGTCCTTGAGAGGCAGTGTGGCATAGAGGGTAAAGGGCTAACCTTTTTTAAAGATCTACCCTCAGGTCCAGCCTCTGACACATTCTGGCTGTGTAACAATAAGTACATCAAATCCCTTCCCCTCTCTGTGCTCTGGACAATTCTCCAAAACTGTGAATTAGAGGAAAGTTATGGGTCTGCATTAGTGAAGGAAGTTTCCACACAAGGAGTTCCTCATACCCATGAAATTGCTGATCTGATCTACATGCAGCACTCCCTCTTCCAACTGGACAAGCTTTTATGAAGGGAATTCTGGTTTTTGTGACCTCTAAGTCCAGTATGTATCAACAGTATGATGCGGCAGCCAAGAAAATGAATTCAGTCTTGGGTTTCATGAAGAAAAGCCTATCTCCTCTGTGTTATGTTGACAATTGGCAGTGTCTAGAGGAAGGCAGTGTGAATGGTGACAGGGCTTGAGTTCATGCCATATGAGTCAGTAGAAAGAAATGGGGAATGATTATCCTGAGGAAAAGAAGATTTAAGGGAGCATATGAGAGTCACATGTCTAGAGTGGCACACAGTAGGTACCTGATAAATATTCGGTGATTGATTATCAAGTGGGAGAGGGATTTCATTTACTCTTTTGGACTTTAGAATTCTATAGCTTCAATTCTCTAACTAGGAGCAATGGGCAAACATTGGGGTGACAGAATCTTTATATGAGGAAAAACATCCTAACTATTACCCCAAATTGAATGACCCCAAAATTGAATGGCCAAATCAGTAGTCAATTGGTAGACATCAGTGGAAGTCTTCAAGCAAAGGCACTTTGGGAAGGACATTCTTGTTCCAATGGGTCTTAGATTAAATCATTCCTAAGATCATTTCCTACTTCGAGATTCTATGATCCTTTGATTTTTCAGTGTGCCATATCACTATCAACCACAAACCAGTATGTAGTAGAGGGTATTGAGTGATTTCAGGTTCCTTGCCTTTCACGGAGGGACTAGTAGTTGAGGAAAGGATAGTCATAGAAGGTATATGTTCATAACCTCTGCTAGTTTGGCACAGATCTGGGCAGAATTTGAATAGCATGTTTGGAATTTTATTCATTATAATTATTTGAATATAATATAGCCATATTAATTTTAACTCTTTGAATATTAAAATTAATTTACTTTGCTATCAAGCATACAGGGTTTTGTTCATGTATTTGAGCTGAAAATTTATAATCATAGGAAATGTTACCATAACTTAGCACAGTAGAACATTACAGGTTCCTAAAATCATATCAGGGCAGTTAAGTGGTGCAGTAGATAGAGTGCTGGTCTGAAGTCAGAAAGACTCAACTTTTTGAGTTCAAATCTGACCTCAGACACTTAGTAGCTGTGTGACTCTGGGCAAGTCACTTAACCCTGTTTGCCTCAGTTTCCCCTCTATAAAATGAACTGAAGAAGGAATGGCAAACCACTCCAGCATTTTGCTTAGGAAACCTCAAATGGGGTGACAAAGAATTGGACACAATTGGACACCACCACCAGGAATCATACAGTCACTAGAGATGGAAGGGAACTCAGAGGTCATCTTGGTCATCCCTTTCATTTTGTAGTGGGTAGGAACCTGAAGGCCAGAGTCAAAGCAATTTGAGCTTCAATAATAGCTAATGACAATAGCTAACATATGGCACCTACTATGTGCCAGGCCAGGCACTGTGCTAGGCTCTGTACAATTATCCTCTCGTTTAATCCTCACAACAACCCTCTATTTGAGGAAGAATTTAAATGACTTGCTCAAGGTCACAGAAGTAGAAAGTGTATACTTCCAGCCCAGCTGTCCCAGCTCCCAGCTCTGTGATCTTTTCCATGGGAGGTTTCAGTTGTGGAAGCCTTGCCTTTTTTTTCCTGCTATAATAATGTTCCCTCCACAAACCCCCTTCAGGAATTCCGGTAAAGACTTTTGTTTTGTCACTGCTGTAACTTGTAATTAACCATCGTCTGCGCTTCTGTGTCCCCAGTAAGAATGGTGGCTGATTAGAGGCTTCCTTCTCCTGTGATACAGTGGTTTGGGGGGCCGTCATCTTGGGAGGCCTGCAGAAGATCAGGGAGCCAGCACACCCTCCAGACAGGGCTACTGCACATAGAAAACACTTCATTTTGAGAGCCTTGTTTGTGTTTCTTTAAAATCATATCCTGCTTAGACTGGCTTTCGAAAAGAAAAAGATTCAAATTTAACATCTGTTTTGGTGTCAAATCTACAAACATGATTTGTTTTTGTAACTAATTTCATTTCATGCCTTCAGTATTAAAAACTGTTGTCTTGACCCCTCCACAGAGAGAAATATGTGTTTCTTGGGCTGTTCTGCTTCAGAACATGTTTGCTGATGCAGACATCCCTATCACCTTCCTCCCTCGCCCTCGAACCCTCTAAACTGAAATGCTTTTTCTTCACTCACAAGGCAGCTTTTCAAGGAGCTGTCAGAATGTTAGGGCTGGAGCACCTCTTCCTGCTGATGCTGCCATGGTGGTCTGGTTCCTCCCTAGCTCCCATACTCAGCTCTAATAATAAAACATTTTAATCTGTTTCATGGGTTACTGAAATAACAAGGATAATAATAATACTTTGGTTGAAGAAAGAGGAGGAGGAGGAAGAAGAAGAAGCAGCGGTTTACATTTATATAGTGTTTTATGGCATATAAAGCAGTTCCCTCACAACCCAGCCCAATAGGGAGGTAGCTGAGTGTAGCAGAACACTGGAATTAAAATCTGGAAGACTAGAATTAAATCCTGCCTCAGACACTTAACTAACATTGTGACCCAGGGCAAGTAACATAACCTTTCTAAACCTCAGTTTCCCCATATGCAAAATGGGATCAATAACTGCACAAGTTATGTGTGGACCAAATGAGATAACAATGTAAAGAGGTTTTGCAAGCCTTAAAGTACTATATAAATGTTAGCTATCAGCTCTTGTTACAAGTGAGGAAACTTGGAAAAGGAGATAGAGAAGGTAAGTAACTTGGCCAAAGCCTTACAATAAGTGACCGACTTGGGGACTTGCACTTTCAGTCCATTGCCCTTTTGACCACACCACACTGCATCTCCCTTAACAGTAGTCACTTTGTTGTTGTTGAGTTGTTTACAGTCATGTCCAATACTTCATGACGCCATTTTGGGTTTCCTTGGTAAAGATACTAGAGTGATTTGCCATTTCCCTTTTCAGTTCATTTTACAGATGAGGAAACTGAGGCAAACAGGGTAAAGTGACTTACCCAGGGTCATACAGCTAGTAAGTATCTGAGGCTGGATTTGAACTCAGGTCTTCCTGATTCTAAATCTGGCACTCTATCCACTGTGCTTGGATATGTTAAAAAATGAGACATTTGGGCATTTAAAACCCAGAGGGGGAGGAGGACTAGGGAGAGAGAAAGAGATAAAGAGACAGGGAGAGAACTTGCTAAACTCTAGATATAAATACAAACAAGCAAGAGGGCTCCTGTCCTCAAAGAGTTTATGTTCTAACAGGGGAAAGCAACACATTAAAAGGGAGATAGAAAGTGGTGACTGGAGGGTGTGCAGATGGTTGGGAAGTGGTGTGGAGGCCTCATTCTGGGCAAAATTTGGCAAAAACTTACTGATCAGAGCCCAGGGTGATTCCAGAGGTAGAAGCCAATGTCCAAGGAGGAGCTGACCTAAGGGGAGGTAGCATGATTCAGTTTTCTGAGGAATGGACTTCCCCAACATCAAAAGCCATGAGATGGACTTGGTCACATCATCAGTACTGAGGGGAGCTTCTGGTAGTGGAATTATTTTTCACTTGGAGAAAATTGGGTCAGTGTTCTAGGAATTACTGAGGTGATTTTTTTGGCAAGGTTGATCTGGATGTGAAAACCAGATCTAGGGGACATCAAAAAGACCATTTATCCCTTCTAGCTGCCCTGAAGCTTTGCCTCTCATCTCTGACAAGCAGCCATCTAACCTATGATAATATCCTTTTGTGACATTTATAAGTCACGCTCTCTGGTCTTCCTTCAGTGTTCTCACAAGCGTTCCCTTTCCACTAAATAAGCTTGTGATTCTCTTGTTTCACCTAGAGAGTTTAAATTGTTTAGGATACAAATTTAAGGTACTTTAACCAGGTAAATGTGGGCTGCTCATTTCCAATAAAGGCACAGGAAAGCCCATTTCCTTAAGACAACCCCTTTTCCTCAGCATCATAGCCACATTCGAAATAGTCAACCTTGGCTACTATTTGAATGGGTGCAGAGGATAGAGAGTCTAAACTTACTCTTCCTGCTTAATTTCAGTAAACTAAATATTTGTTTGTTTTTACAGTGGCATTGGATAAACAGGTATATCTTGTTCCTTTAGAGTTCCACCCTTTTGGGCATAACAGAAGAGACTGTGTCATGGGTGGTAGTGTTACCTTATTAGGGGCAGTTCAATATCATAGAAAGATGATTGGTTTTAATATTTTCTCAAAGTTAGGAGACTCTAATAAATGCTTGTTGATTGACTGACTAACTGACCTGTCATTAACTCCTTGCCCTGTTTTTCTGGACAAGTTAAGCCTTGATTTCCCCATCTTCATCCAGGAGGTGATAACATTGCCAACCTTACAAAATTGTGAGGCAAACTCTGTATATGTTAAAATGCTACATAGATGTGAATTGTTCTAAATTCAAGATGGGAAACCTATGGCCTCAAGGTCACATGTGGCTCTCTAGGTTCTTAAGTGCAGCCCTCTGCCTGAATCCAAACTAAATATTACAAATCCCCTTAATAAAAGGATTTATTTTGTAAAATTTGGACTCAGTCAAAAGGTCACCCCCAAGGACCTAGCAGGTTCCTCACTCCTGTATCTAAGTCCTTTTGATTCAGACTCAGAAAATGACATTATATTAAAAAGCTGAATTGTGATTGACTTTGCCAACACTCCAGTCAACACTAACCTCTCTTTTGTGTCAGATCTCCTTTCACCCAGAAAGATAGTGGTGTTCAAAAATGTCACCCTGATCCTTGTTCATCAATTGTTTCATGGGTTGTGATGGGATATTATCTCTGAAATAAGACCACTATAGCCTGGGATGCTTTCCATTGATTCTGAGTTCCTGGGGGCAGTTTGAGACCCAGATAGACCCATGAGTGGGTAATTGGGGATCAGTGAGTTCTCCTGGTTTTCTACATCTGCCCTTCTCATCTCTGTCTCTTCCAAAAGAGCCTGAGAGTTCATCAGGTAATCTGTAACTGTGGCTTTGCAATCCTCCCTCTGACCTGTGATCAACAGTTAAGAGTTCAGCCAATCTGAGGGATGCCCTGAATGATGGATGGAATGTTTGAAGCCTTTCTTTGTTTGCTCATCGATGACCCTTGGAGGTAACGGGTGCTTTGGTGATGGGAGTTCTATTCTGAGAAAACATATCTTTGAAGCATGAACTTCCCCCTCCCAGTTGGATTCTAGGACCTTACATCTCTGAAGTATGTAAATACAGTCTGGACTCTAGACAGAAATAGCAGATTACATCCTTGCAGATTCTTTCTGTATGCAGGCTAGATGAGGATACTGGTACTTAGCCTTCTCAGAAAGTTGCTTCTTCAAGAGGAGGGGAGGTGGGCTTTATCAAGATCATTGCCATATCAACGAAGGAAATGAATAAATAATAGAAATTGCTAAATGTAGCAGGAGTCAGAGACAGGGAGGTTTTTCTTATTTCTCATAGGCATCTGTTAAAGACTTGTTCAAGGTTTTAAATGTCCAAAGGAGAGAGAGTTCCAAAGATTTTCATAAGAGACCTTTCTTAGGCATGAAATCTTTGATGTTGGTGCCACCGAGTGACACCCACAAGAATTGGAGGTGGTGTTCTGCCGCACCCCTTCTGTGTGTATGTACCTTTTTCTTTGTTCATTCTCTTTTTCTAGACTTTAACCCAATTAAATAAACAATAAGTCCATATGTGCCAGCAACTTGTAGATACAGAAGCAAAAATCTAGAGTCCCTGCCCTTGAGAAGCTTAAATTCTACTCTTAAATTCAGCCCCTTCTCTACTCCCTCCCCATTTTCCTTTTTTGCCCCCATGGCTTCTCATCTATAATGGACTCAGTCTATTTTCTGCATCCATAGAGACTAGCTTCCCATTAGGAGGACTCAGAGAATCCAAACCCCTGCCTAACACAGTTCCAGTTATACATATATTTTCCAACACATTTATTCCTTTTTAGGTCTAACATTTTCCACATACTATGTAAAGTTGGTCAGTCCTTTGCATCAATACTAACATGAACCTTGGCTGCTTTTTTTTTTCTTTTAATAAACCAGCTAGCAAATAAAGTGAAAGCCAAAGCTTCCTCAAGCAGACCTTTCCCCCCACCTCCTATGCCCAACATCACTATTTCTGTCACCCATTTTTCTCTGCTTCTCTAGTTAATCAATTGTGGTTGTTGTTGGGTTGTTCAGTTGTGTCTGCCACTCCCATTTTCTTGACAAAGATGTTGGAATGTTTTTACCATTTCCTTCTGCAGTGTGTCCCCATTTTGTAGATGAAAAACCAAGGCAAATAAGAATTTAGTGACTTGCCCAGGATCACACAGCTAGAAAGTATCTGAGCTCAGATTTGAAATCCAGGCCCTGTGCTCTCTATCCACCGAGCTACCTCATTGGCCCAGCCAACACTTACCAGATACTATTGAATATGGCTTTGTAATAGCACTTGTTCCCAGCTTCCTCTCTTATTTTTGTGGTTACCATTCTACTATAGGCTCCCACTTCCCTGGACTATTGCAGTAGCCTCCCAACCCCCTTACATTCGGGCTGTAATCTCCTCTTAACTTGAATCTGCCCTTCATACTATTGACAGAAATCTTGGTTATCTGGTTATGGGCCTTTTCTATTCAGAATTCTTCCAGTGGTTCTCTATCAATTACTGAGTCAACTTCAAAGTCCTTTTTGGTATGTGAAGCTCTATCCAATCTGGTACCAAGCTCCCGGTGCCTTCTTTCCTCATTGTTTTCCCCATTAGAATGTAAATTCCCTGAGGACAGGCTCTTTCTTTTTGTTTGTATTACTGTGTGCTAGGCAGTCTTGTCCCGTTATTCTCATCTATACACTCCTTGCTTTGGGCAAACAGTTTACTAGACATCCCCTGTACATGCCGCTCCATATCGTACCATCGGTGGTCTTTACTAATGCTCTTTCCTGTGCCTAAAACATCAGACCAAGTGGAAATGCCATCTCCTCCAGAAAACCTTTCCAGGCCTGCTGTGGCAGTGGCAGGCACTTGGTTGGTTTTCACCTTTCCCTTTTATGTAATTAGCTCATGATGTCCTAGATAGAGTCCTGAAGTCGGGATAGGCCTGGATGGAAGATCTGCCTCTGACCCTAAGGAGTTTATGTGGCTAGAGGTGATTTACTTCATTCTTAAGATCCTAATTGTCTTCATCTATAAAATGGAGGTAATGTCCATAGGGCTGGACTCATACAGTTGTAGTGAGGTTCTTAGGGCCAGAGATGTAGAGCTGGAAGGGATCTCAGAAGTCAGCTGGGCATTTTGCAGATGTGAAATCTGTGGGCCAAAAAGGCTGAGTGATTTGTACAGGGTTGTGGGTAGTAAGTTGTGATGGAAGGAAGGAAGGAGGAAGGGAAGGAAGGGAGGGAGGAAGGGAGGGAGAGAGGATGAAAGGAAGGAAGGAAGGGAGGGAAGGAGAAAGGGAAGGAAGAAAAGGAAGAGGGAAGGAGGAAGGAAAGGAAGGAGGGAAAAAGGGAAGAAAGGGAGGGAGGGAAGGAGTGTGAATATGACTTTAGTCTAAATGTATTGGTTGGTTCTAGACTTTTTGAGCCAAATCCAACTCTGATGTTACCTGGGTCCATTTCTCACCTGTTGGAATTATTGCCTCACTTTTGTTCATGTGTGAAATCCCAATTCAGTATCCTCTGTCTGTTTGGCAATTTGGTCTATTTTTCCATTGATCAAATGTCTGATAAAATTCATCCCCAAACTAGTGCTCAGCAGCAGTCAGCCCAGTGCCTCCTGACAGCAGAACTCGGTTCTCTCTCTTATTTGTGGTACTTCTCAGTAGACTTGTCAGAGAGCAGGAGTCCTGGTGCCTACATACTGTGCCTGGCCATCGAGGTGTGCTCACTGCAGTTCAGGGCTGCAGACTGGACTAAAAGTCTGGAGGCATGGGTTTGAGTCCTGGCTCTTTTGAATTCAAAGATACTGGCAGGTGGTAGAATGCTGACTTGGAGTCAGGAAGACCTGAGTTCAAAATATGCTTCAGCTCGTACGACATAATTAAGTGCTTAATTGTACATTGTTTTTTCACGTCTGCTCAAATCGATGTGTATATGCCTTAAGGTCTCTTCTCTGTCTTAGAGCTCTGTGTTCTCCATAGAGCCTAGCACCATGTTGACTATATTCATCAGCCCAGAAAACATATGGTTGAGCAGCATCACTGTGAAAGTGTACAAGGCTGTGGGGACAAAGTCCCCACTGCTTAATGAGACTCCAGACTAGGGGCTGCCACCTCCTCCATGAAGCCTTCCCTAATTTTCCTACTGAAAGCAATCTTACTCTCTGAATATCATACTTTGATTGGATTGCTCCTTTGCCATTATGTTAGACCTTAGACCACACTTTGAAGCTCATAGGATCATAGATTGGGGGTGGGGGAGAGGGAAGGATTTTAGAGGCTCACTGTTTTAATTTTCCCATTTTATGAATGAGCAAACTGAGGTCCACAGAGATTCAATGACTCATCCAAGGTTAAATATACTAAATGACTGAGATGGGAGTTGAACCAGGGTGTTCAGACTTCTAACTTTATGCTCTTACTACTCTACCCCTCTCCGCTGTTTCATATCTTATATTATTAGATTGTATGTTCCTCACTAGGTGGACCAGTGGATAAAACACTAGTTAGGAAGACTCATTTTCCTGAATTCAAATCTGGCCTCAGACACTTACTAGCTGTGTGACCCTGGGCAAGTCACTTAATCCTGTTTGCCTCAGTTTCCTCATCTGTAAAATGATCTGGAGAAGGAAATGGTAAATCACTCCAGTATCTCTGCCAAGAAAATCCCAAATGGGGTCACAAAGAGTGGTACATAACTGAAAAATGACTGAACAACAACAAAAAGTTCCTTGAGGACTTATGTCTTTGTGTTCTACCTACAATTTGGAAATAACCTATTAAATATCTGTGAACTGAAATGAAGAATTGCCCTGAAAGTTCATATTTAGCAACTATGAAATAATCCCTAATAAAATGTATCCTCCCTCCCCTAACAATCACACAAAAAATGTTGTGTATATAATGTCAGTAGGACATGTACATACAGGTGCTTTTTCATACAGGAGAATGATTGTTTTGAGTTTTCCTTCTTGTCTTTATTTCTTTGCCTCACAAGGAAAAGGCAGCTATAAAAATTGTGAATTTGAGTATAGGTTTTGAACTAATAGACATATCTGATTGGACTTCCTTCAAGATCTCCGTTTTTCCCTAAATATTATACATATAATACAGGCTTTAAGAGATAAATAATAAGTGCCCTCTTTGTAAAAAAAAATGCCATATGCTTTCACAAGACTTAAGTTATTAATCAGTGGTATCGAGGCATGTGTTTTCTTTGGGCAGAGCTAACTAACCTCCTGGGAATAAAATCTACGACCCAAAGGTCTCTTTAGTACTTAATTTGCCACTGAGCAAAGGAGTCCCATGGGTATCACTATACAATAATATAAGATTGGGGCGGCTAGGTGGTGCAGTGAGTAGAGTGTCGGCCCTGGAGTCAGAAGGACCTGAGTTCGGATCCGGCCTCAGACACTTAACACACACACAAACAAAAACCTAGCCGTGTGACCTTGGGCAAGTTACTTAACCCCAATTGCCCTCCAAAAAAACAAAACAAAACCCAATAATATAAGATTTAAATGAGGGGAAGGTCTGTGGTACTTTTTTCTTTCTAATTTGTGAGACTTGATGTGGAAGTTAGTTCATAGTTGAAAGGCAAACACTTTGAGGGGACAAGAGTCAGGGGTGGAGACCCTGTGGCCTCCAGATCACATGTGGCCCTCTAGGTCCTCAAGTGTGGCCCTTTGAAATAAATTCAGTCCTAGAGTCCCACCCCTGGCCCAACCTAATCTGTTCCTCCTAGAAGTAGGCTCCCTGAGGAGAGGAACCATTTCCTTTTGTCTCTGATTCTTCAATGCTTAACACAATACTTGGTATGTAGCAGGGACTTAATAGATGTGTATTACGTGATTTTCACTCCCCAGCTTCTCCTTTCATTCACTTTTATAGGCTTATTTCAATATAATATTAAATGTCTGTTGCTTGTGATAATTTTTTGTTTTGGGGTGTTTCCATTTTTCCAGTATTTCATTAGAAAAATACTTTCTTAATGATGGTTTCTAGCATGACTACCCTACCCCCACCCCAATCCTCCTTCCATTTTTCCCTTAGTGTGCATGTTCTCTTTTGAAAGGCATTCACATGCAACCTCTGTGAGTTACTACCGATTCCCCATTTGTCCTGATTTCTTTTGCAATTGATTTTAAAACGTTCAGTTATTAATTTGGCTAATTTTCCTTGGTTTTTAAAAATGCCAGTCATCTAGAAATAATGTTTTATACATGCTTAGATTTCTAAAATATTTTCCAGCCTGTGTATTATCTGTTGCTTTGCACTTATTTTCAGGAATTACCAGTTGTCAAAATTCATTTTCTAGCTTTCTTAAAGATTTTCAGAAATCGTGCCTCTTAGCAGGCTTCTTCTCTGCTTGTGTCCCTTCCACTCAGTCTTTTAAACACATATCTTCCAGCAGTCCACATCTGAATAAATAAACTTCATTTCCAAACCATGCTGCCTTCATTCCAGACATCATCTTCATACCCCTCTCAGCAGAACACCACACCCTGCCTTTGCAATATCCTAGAGATAGATGAGCTTTGCCTTATCTTTCCTGGAATTAGGCTTCCACTAACTTCCTGACTCTTTTCCAAACCATGCCACACATGTGCACCATCCCCTTCTAGGTCCTTTCCTCTGTTCTTCCTACTTAAACTATAAGCTCCTTTAGGGTAGCTACCATCTTACTTTCTTTTTTTGTCTCTTTAGCACTCATTACAGTGCTTGGTGCACAGTGAGTAATTAATAAATGTTTTATCACTTATTCATTCAATGTACAAATTGTCTATAGTAACTAATCAGTCCCCACTCAATAAATCTTTACATGGACTCTTCCCTGGACCTATCTTATTTGGATTACAAATTCCATTTAACTTTTTATCTTTTCTCTCCTAGCTTTGATGTGCTCTGTTTCTTTCTGTTAGATTCCTCCTGCCATGCTAACATTCATCTGCTTTTACTGCAATAATGAATTTCTCTTGACTGATTTTTCTTTGAAAGAAAAACTGAATCTTACTTCCTTACATAAAAATACAAGAAATCATTGTGAAGCCTTTTTTAGATTTCATAGGTAACACAGCAGTTTAGAATGTGTCAGGTACAGTAACTGTCTTCTTTTCTGTAGGCTAAACATTTTCAGTTCCTTTCATTGATTCACCATCCTGACTGCCCTTCTCATGGATGCCCTATAAATTACTGGTATCTGTTCCAAAATCTCCACAGGACCAAAGGCAACGCTCCAGTTACACCTCTCATTTTTCAAATCTAATGCAGTCTAAGAATACGTTTGCTTCCTTAGTTGCCATATTGTACCATTGACCCATATTGAGATCTTAGTCCCACAAAATCCAGGTTACCTAATAAAAAAGTTGTCTATGGAATGTAATCTGTGCCTTGATCAGCTTCAAAGGTCTTCTTTATCTGCTCAGATTTTAGGGTTTTTTTTGGCGGGGGCAGGGGATAGATGGGAATGGAAGACTATCTCATCTGGACCCATGATTTCATTAGTGTGAGAATTCCACCTACAGATCTGTGTCTCTGTAACTTACAGCTGCAGCGATTCAGTGATTTCCCCACAGTCACTTGCATGTCTGAGGCTGTACTTGAATTCTGACTCTGAGACTGGCTGCCTATTCCCCACTGCCTCCCACATCTTCAGATTGCTGCCATGATTTGACAGCTTTTTCTCTCAGCTGGTGGTGCCTCTGATCTGCTTTGGTGGTAGCCAATTTCACTGTCCCTCTCTTATGTTTCTGCCCCCTTTAGGGGAGGTCAAAATATCTGAAGTGGTTATCAACAACAGTTTGAAAGAAAATCCATGGCAATCCACTTCTCAAAGTGTCCTATGAAGGGAAGAGGCATTAACATGCCAGATTCTATTCCATTTTAACAGGACCTAAATGCAAGGGAGCAGAAGGCATCAGCTAGAAGCTTTGGGAAATTCAGTCTTCTCATCCTAGAGGTGAAGGTGAACAATTTTTCTACAAGCACGGCCCTTTGGCAGAATCCAGACTTCACAGAACAAATTCCCTTAATAAAAAGATTTGTTCTGTAAAACTTGAACTCAGTGACAAGGCCTCACCCAAGGACCTAGAAGGCCACAGGTGACCTCAAGATCACAGGTTCCTCACCCCTGCTCCAGCCTAATTTCAACTGCTTTCTATTACTACTTGGCACTTATAAGCCAGAACTTGGTACTTTAGCAATGGGTTTAAATCATCTTAATGTTGCCTAGATAGATCAACATGACTGATTCAAAACATTCCACAATCTAGAAATTACAAAGTCACACTTTCAGAACTGGAAAGGACCTCAGAGGTCATCTCGTCCAAACCTTTCATTTGATGACTGAGGAAACTGAGACCCAAAGTGCAGAAGCATCTTGCCTAAGGAAACACAAGTCGTAAATGATAGATCTGAGTTTGGAACTCACCTTCTCTGACTCCAAATCCCAATCTGTGTTGTTTCCTGATAGTTCATATCTGGTTTGGAAATGCCACATGGTATTCTTCCCTGAGAAAATCAGCTTCCTTGTTATAGATTATTGAAATGAATATTTGTCTTACGGGAGTTCTAGGTAAGAGCTAGGGAGAGGTAGTTTTAAAATCGAGGCACACAGGAATGGAATACCATGCCTGTTAGACAGGACCAGCACACAGTGAAAAGTCAGGTGTATCTGTCTTACCTCTTCTGTGAGATTATTTTTAGTCCCTTCAGGTAGGGACTATGTCTATTCCCACTTCACAGTTTAGTTATTACTTCCTCCACTTAACTGGTGTTCAATGTTAGTGGAGTTAATATCTGGCCTGATGGTTATAAGATAAGTCTATTGCATATTTGGAGCACTATGTTAGTGTATGAGTAAAAATGGCAATATCGCAAGGATCCATGATTTTCTCCGTGTGGGCACACTCTCCACCAACCCCTGTACAGATTTATAAGCCTTCAGTTACTTCAAAGATGGTCTTTGAGAGCTACTGTGTCTAAAATAAAAACATCATTCTCTGACCAATCTGGTGATGAATCCTCGCCAAACTTAGCTGCATTGTTCCTTTGGTGGTTGGTGTTTTTTAGTCAATTTTCAGTCATATCTGACTTTTCTTGACCCCATTTGGGGTTTTCTTGGCAAAGGCACTGGCATGGTTTGTCATTTCCTTCTCCAGGTCATTTTACAGATGAAGAAACTGAGGCAAACAAGGTTAAATGACTTGCCCAGGGACACACAGCTAATAAGTGTGTGAGGCTGGATTTGAACTAAGGAAGATGAGTCTTCCTGACTCCAGGCCCAGCACTGTGGCACCATCTAGATGCTTCTTTGGTACTCAAGCCTCTTCCCCTTGGTGTAGTCAGCCCAGAACCTGGCATCTTCTCCATGCTATCATGAGAGTCAGGATTTAGTGAAGAATAAGCCCAGATTCCAATGAAACTGTAATTGCATTGATAATAGAGATCGCAACCCATCCATATCTGTACATCCTTTGTGGTTTCTGTCTCCATCTTCCCACAGAGCTCTATCCTAAGTCTTTAGGGCCTTCCTCATAGCCTATTGATATTGTGAGAATTCTAGTGGTGCTCATGGGCTGTCCATCAGATATCCTTTGATCTTGCCGTGAGATTAGCCCATCTTTTCTCATCATACAATACTTGAAAGTGGGGACAAGTTTCCGCATCTATATGTTAAGCTTAAATGAAAAAAAAACTTTATTGTTTATAGCAATTGATCTTTGAATGAGAACCTATCACTTTCCAACTGCATAGTGCTTATAAATTCTTAAGAAGCAAGGATCTTTGCTAGGACTTTCGCATACTAGCGAAAATTTGCCCTATATCAACCATTAGCAACCAACACTCTCTGTTTTTTGCACAACACTGTTCGTATGGCAGCTTAAGCACAGACAGCTGACCTGTATGTTCTTCAGACCCAAGGGATATACCATGGACTTCTAACTGATTTATCTTCATGCCTTTTTAATTGGCCCTCTGACAGTTTCAGTATCTTACGAGATTTATATATTTTGAGTTAAACCATTGCCAAGTACAGGTTTCTGCAGAGTTTAATTTCTGATAACCAGTCGACCCTAGGGATTTAAAAATATTTCAGCTCCTACACTCCTCAGTCTAACCTTCCCTGAGGCAGTGGAGGATGTTCCAATGGACTCTTGGAGGGCAAAGTCGTAAAGCTTTGAGGGGCCATTGGGTGGTCTTGGATGGTGAACAGTGCGTATGTTCTCCGAACCAGTGGGGCCATCAGGGATGATTTAGGCCTCAGCCATCTATTAGCCAATCAGTACAGCTTGCCTCATGGACCTGAGAGGATTTGGTTGTGCCTGTAAAGCTTTTGGGATTGTTATATGAAGTTGTGGCTTTCTTTGCCTTGCCAATACCCAACCCTCTTTTTAGAATCAATTCTGGTTCGTCAGGAAGTATTTTACTTAAACAGGATTTCAAGCGAATTAGTCTCCTTTTTTTTAGTGATTGACACAGATAGCTTTTCTTAAAGCAGCTATTTAACCGACTGTTCCTATTGAAATGCATTTAATTTTCATGTAATTCAGTCTTGCAGAACCCAACTAACAGATTCAGGACTCTGGAACCTTTTTCTTCTAACTGATTTCAACTTTTGGGAGAAAGGAGTCAAATCAATAGAAAACAGTTTGTATCAGGGATTTATGTGTGTGTGTCTCCCCCCCCCCAAAAAAAAAGAAAGAAAGAAAAGAAAAAAGAAAAAAGTAGCTTTTTGGGTAAATCCCTAGGAATACACATTCATTTCTGTCTCTTACTCCTCTAACTACAGGTTTAGACAATAAGACTTGATATTCTGAAGTAAGACCCTGAGGCACTACAAGTTCTCAAATAACCTTCAGGATACTGTGCTGGAAAAAAGGGGTAATTTATCTTAGAAAGCATTTACAACAAGAATTGAACCAGTTTTCTGCTTAACTATTCACTCCCTGGAACACTTGTTTCTCCTCAGCATTCCAGATAGCTGATTTTTTATTAGGTAATAAAATCCTAGTCTCTGGACACTAATATACTGTCTCTTAACATTTTTATACTGCATCTAACAGAGAGCTTTTTCAGAACATTTTTTTATAGTGGTGGTGGTGATTGCCTTAGAATAAGGAAAGCCATTTGGCAAATTACAACCTAGGAGAAAATTTTGTATGGCATCTAGAATCTTCTAATCCAACATAGAATCCCATGAAAAAGAACTTTCCACATTTACTCTTGGCCAATCTCTAAGTCTTTTTTAGGCATCCTAAAATCATATCATTCCTGCCGCCACCTTGGTCCATAGCTGTGTTTGCTATTTTTTCTTATACTATGAGCCACTCAAGGGATATCTTGGTAGGGGAAAGGTTTTCCTGGTGGTACAGGAAGTTAGTATCTATATCATGAAGAGAACAAGTATAAACCAAATGTTAGGCCCAAGATCTAGTGCCAAAAGTCTATTGTTCAGAGTGTGGAAATCCAGTGACCTGATAAAAGAGATAAACATTTATGCAAGGGGTTTTCATAAGTTTAAGAGGGAAGAGAAAATGAGAGCAGTACCACATAAGGAGGGAGGACACAGGAAACTCCACAGTGCCAATCATCATTTGCTTGGTTGCCAACCTATCTCACTAAACTTTGAATCTTCTGATAATGGCCGTGGTTGTTCTGACAATTTTCTGCCTTGCCTTCCCCTGCTAGCTCACCAACACTACCAATACTGCCAGGCTTAAGTGCTTAAATGATATTAACAAGGTTTACTGTTCTCCACCTTGATTTAGCTATAGTAGGCAATAGTCTTGCACCTTTGCCTCTTCATAGTCGAAAAAAGATAGCAGCTATTCTAGCCTCTAAATTGCTGGAGATTAAAACAAATCACCTTCCTAGTAATCATGAGCTATCTAGTCTTTCCAAAAAGTTTTAGTGAAGTGCCATCTGAGTGGGAGTAAGTAACAAAAAGGAAATGGACATTTGTGTGGGAATAAAGCAGAGTTTAACTTCTGGAAGTTCAGAAGGCAAAGAGAGAACGTATTTCTTTTCTATGGTTTTTTTTTAATATAGCATGTATGTTTGTTCTTTGCAGGTTGTATAACCAGCCACCATTAGCGTGGTCTTCCCAGCCTAAGCCAGATCTTGCCTACTGGAGAAGAAAAGGGCAAGACTTCAGTGTACTGTTGGATTATACCGACAGAGGAAACCTTGAAACCCCCAGAATGGCAGAGCCCCATGGTATGAACCGAAATGTGAGAGAGGGTCAGTTGGAAGTAGGATCGAGGTTGGAAAATACAATGAGGAGAGCAGTTTTAGAAGACAGCTGGAAAGTATCTGGAGATCCCAAGTGGCAGAATGCAAATTTTGAGAGCTGGAACCAACCTAGGAGACTGGGGAGGCAGATGTCTGATGGAGATGGTGAGAAGCTGCTGCAAGATCTGTACTCATTTACTAAAGGAGACCATGCATTTAATTCCCAAAACAAGGGAAAGTCCCAGTCATTGCCTAGAGTTCTTTCCCCCGACACCCTAAGATGTGTGGAAATGCCCGTTCTGATCAATGACTACCATTTCCAAGGGGATGCTAAAATGCTATTTTATCCTACAAACAATACATCAAACTTGGAGTACCTAAGAAACCCTGAAAAGAGTGGCCCCTATATTCCTTTACAAAAGCCCAAGTACGGGAGACCCCTAAAACCTCCATCTTATGAACTCCACCGACAAACTCGCAGTGGAGTAGAAACTAGCAGGTATCAGGATAGCTACCAGAAAGACTGTATTTCTTTCCTGCCCAAAACTAATGAGCCCAGGCAGGATCCTTATAACCCAGACACAAATTTGGAGCCTCCCATGTACGTCCCACCACCATCTTACAGGTCACCACCCCACCAGAACACAAATCCACATTTCCTAAATGAAGTGCCTCATTTCCAATATGGTGGTCACCCAGAACAGCAGCAGCAGCGGCAGCCAATGGAGAAGCCCACTGCTGGCCATTATGGTTCATCCAGCTCTTACAGGTCTGGGAATCAATATGGTGCAAGTGTGTGTCCCCCCCATGGACTTCCTGGACACCCGCAGCACATAGATGTTTATGAAGGCTCAGTTCAGTATATTCCCTTCAGTGATCCACGAATACGACACATCAAAATGGCCCATCATCAGGACCTCAGCCAGGAAACCAAATACCTTGAAAAGTTATATACCACAGGTTCCTCTGGTTTCCAAGGACCAGCTCCAGTTCAAACACAAGATGCTGGTGCCTTTTTTCATCCTGAAAGCCAAGTCCCAGCAACCAAAAGTGAGAGTGATCCTGCCACTTACGAACCTAGTCTAGGGTGGCTCCCAGCAGCACCCCCCCCAGACAGAGAAATCTGTGCCTTGCCTGACCAAAGAAACAATTGTATTTTAAGTGAGCAGCTGCCTGATAAGGAAAGCAGCCGTCAGCAGTGTACTAAAGGGAGGGCTTCTTCCCAAATCCCACAGTGGGAGAGTACCTGTGAAACCATAACTAAGCTCAAAACATTTCAAACTGGGATTCAGACCAAGAAAAGTTCAAAGAGAAAAGTGAACGAGACTGTATTTTGCTTGGTTTCTGTCCCAGTTAAATCAGAGCCACATCTGCCAGATACAGATAGGAATAACAATGATTTAAAACAAAGTACTGATAAAAAGAACTGCAATGATAAGAGAGGGGCTTTGCAAGAACAAAGTCTTTTGAGCATGTCTTCCACTGACCTGGAGCTACAAGCACTTATGGGAAACATGGCCAGTAAAACTGAGCTACAAAAACCAGCACCAGGAGGGCCAAACCAGTACAGACAAACAAATGACCTCAGATTCAGCCACCCCATGAAACACAAGGAACTCAGATATTCTGGCTCTTGGCCAGGTGACCAGTACAGAGACCAGCAGACACAGACCACTATCACCCAAGAATCCCAAACCTCCCCATTTCTTCCTGCTAAAAACATAGAGGGCCAGCACAATGCACTGCCCGTTCCAGAAGCACCAGACCTCACTCCGCAATTATCAGATCCATCTGTCTCCGAAACCCGGAAGTCAACAGCATCACCTCCCAGGGACTGGAAGTTGAGGCCAAATACTGGGAGTCTGAAAGGCCAGATGTACTTCAGTGCATCCAGCAATAGTGCTTTCTCAAGGACTTTTCAGGGGCCTACATCAAAAACAGGCCAAAGCCAGCCTTATGGACCATCTACCCATGTAAACGAGAGGGACGCTAAACCAGTGTTCAAAGGTCAAGTGGTGAAGGGTGAGGCAAGTGCCCCATGCAATAGTAAAGAGCTGTTTGGTCAGTTTCTCTTAAAACCAGTTAGCCGTCGTCCCTGGGATGTAATAAGTCAGCTAGAAAGTTTTAACAAGGAGCTTCAAGAACAGGAAGAAAGCAGCGGCGGTTATAGCAGCAGCAGCAGTATTGATGGAGAGGTTGTAGAAAGTGAACAGCAGATTCAGGGAGATGATGCTGGTGCTGATGGTGATGTTGGTGCTGATGCTGATGTTGGGTTAAAGGACTATAAGCCTGATGAACCCAGCCAGGAGATGAGAGTTGGGCTACAGCCAAGGACAGCAATACCAGAGGTTCCCATATTTAAATTGGGAAGAGCTAAGAATGTGGAGCTGACATCTGATTTCATATATGACTATCCTGAATCACAGATACCCTTCCAGAGAAGAGATAACAAAGATGAATCTGTCAAGCCCACTGATGAAAGTGCAATTCCAGAAACAAGAAACCAGGAAATGGAGACTAGAATAAACAAATTGGCCATCAGCCCAGACCCTGTGAAAAAAATGATGCCAAGGAGTTTGATGAAGACAATTCCAAACCCCTTGAGCTACTCAGCTGACACAAGAGAGCCCCAAGAAAATAAACAATATAGCGATGTATTAAATTCTGCACAACCGAGCCAAATGATTCACCCCAGAAATGATGGAGCCGAAGAGAAGGAGTCAGGAGTACACATTTCTGTAGTGAACAAAAACCAAGGTCTGTCTGAACCAGAAGTAAAGTTTGTGGGATTTGATACAGGTCCAGAGCAGAGTGCCAACAAGTTAGATGACATTTTAGAAAAACCAGGTGCAATAGAAATCCCTCCTAATGAACCCCTTCAAACAAGGGCTACCCGGATTCTGGGCATAGAAGTAGCTGTGGAGTCCCTCATCCATGGTAACAAGGAAAGGGGGCCAAACATTTCTCCCAGTTCTACTCAAAGCGTTCCCAAGGATGATTTGCCAGCAACAGAAGCATCGTGCAATTTGGTACAACCAAATAACCGCGATCTCACATCATCAAAAAGCGCTTTTGATAGCAGGAGAAAATGTGGCTGGACAGAAAGCCCTCTCTTTGTAGGAGACAGAGACACACATTTGAAGACACGTGTAATTCCCCAAGATTCAGAACTGAACCCAGATGAGGATGGAGATGACACCACTGATGCTTTGGTCCCTGAACCTGAGCCCAGATCATCTTCCAAGCTTCATGGTCAAAAGGATCTTAGGACAAATCAATTCTACAAGTCAACTTTGTTTCATTATCTGGAAAGAAACTCCACTGGGATGGGCTCAGAAAAGAAATTCAGAAGCACCTCCAAGGTAATTGAAACCATCCAAGAGAAACTAGTCAGCCCCCCAACCAAAACAGCTGTGGACCGGCTAATGAGAATGAAGGAAGTCGACTCCATCTCTCGCATTAGACGTCTCAGTTCCAAGAGTACTGATTCTGGGGAGGAGACAGAAGAAGAGAAAATTCAGAGAAGACTGGAAGGACTGTCAAGGCTTGGCTTTGGCTCTTTGAATGGCAGCGACCCAGGACACAAAGTGGAGGAGGCTGGGGCTGTGAATAAGCGCATCACGTCCCTAGAGGAAAATGGGCATCCGATAATAAGTAGTGTAAAGAAGAATGCAGAACAAGATCTTTTTTGCCTAGGTAAGTAGATTGACATTTGAGTGATTAAGACTTTGTTAGGGAAGAGTACAATCTGTCTTTGATAACTAAGAATCCTTTTGGGGAAGGTGGAGTTTCAAACCTGTGATTTCCTTGGTGTGGGGAAACTTCTGGTATAGAGAGTCCCTCCACCAAAGCAGATCTTCAACTTGTGTGTCATTTAAATGATCTTAGAGAGTTGACTAGGGACACTGACTTACCTATGGTCACAAAGACAGTAGGTGTCAGAAGTACAATGTCCCCCCTTGATTGCTAGTCTTCTAGCCAACAGGTTGCATTGCCTTTCACGACATAAGAAATAACCATGTAAGTACATCCTGCTTTAAGAAAAACCAATATGTGAGGGGCAGATAGGTGGGACTGTGAATAGAGCACTGGCCCTGGAGTCAGGAGGACCTGAATTCAAATCCAGCCTCAGACACTTAACACTTATTAGCCGTGTGACCTTGGATAAGTCACTTAATCCCAATTACCCTGCCTTGCCCCCTCCAAAAAAAACCCAAAAAACCCACCAATATGTGAAACTTGGTGTGTGGACCAAATAAACTGGGGAATGATTATTGATTTTAACTTTAAAAAAAGATTCTTTGTTTATAAAAGGATATACCAGAATAGGGATTTTTAATCTCCTTTGTGTCATGGAGCCCCTGGGCAATCTGGTGAAGCTGATGGACTCATTCTCAAAACTATGTTTTTAAATGCATAAAATAAAGTACATAAAATCCCAAGGATACAAATTTTATTGAAATTCAGTTACCAAAACAAAAAAAAAAATTAAGCAAGTTTACATATTCTAGATTAAGAATCCCTAGCCAAGAGTATTCATTTAAGTAACTATGGGATAAGAGATGTAGAGGTGGAAAGTTCCTCAGAGTTATATAAGTGGCATGAATCAGAGCCAGATCTGAACCCAGATTAGAACGCTTTTTATTCCTACTATACTTTCCTGCCTCCCTTGAATCCTGTAATGCATTTAAAATTCTATTTATAGAAATGAAGTTTACACATAGTTTTTTCAGAATGGAACTGCTACGAGTAGTAAGTCACAACTTTGCTGGCTCCCATAAAATGGTATTCCATCTTAAATGGTAGCACTACTGGACATTGTATAGCAGACTAGTGGTTACCCTCCAGGGCAGGTAGGTGGTGCAGTGAATAGAGTTCAGAGCCTGGAATCAAGAAGACCTGAGTTCAAATTCAACCTCAGACACTAACTGTACGACCCTGGGCAATTCCCTTAACCCAGTTTGCCTCAGTTTTCTCATCTGTAAAATGAGCTGGAGAAAGAAAGGACAGACCACTCCAGCATCTTTGCCAAGAAAACCCCAAATGGGACCATGAAAAATTGGACTTGACTGAAACAACTGACCAACAACAACAGAAGTTATCCTCCAGGATATCACCACTGGTGACTAGAAATACACCTCCAAGATATTCCTAACCACCCTTTAATAACCAAATAAGAACAAAAGAAGTGCCCTACTGCACTGGTCTAATGGCCTATATATCTCACAGGCCCGCTAAGTCTTTCAGGGGTACCTTCAAGATATTTTTTTTCTTTGTTTGGCTGTTTTCTTCAACCTCAGATTAATGTAATAGACTTTAAGAGGTTTAGCAGCTAGAATAAGCCTGTACTCTCATTCCTCCCCATAATACTCAGCATGTCTGCCTTTTCATATGTCTTATGTCTTAATTGTCAGACCTCCCATAAGCCAGTTTTGGCACGGGGATGCTAAAGCCTTTAAAACTGACTCATTAACTTTTCAGGCACCTGCATGATTTGTCAATTTTCCAGTAGCAGCGACCATTCTTTGCCCCAGTTTGGAGCCTACTTCTGATACAACTTTGAGGGGCAAGCAGTTTATTGGCTACGGGGCTCCTTAAACTTTGTCCACTGAAAAACCCCTTCAGTGTGACTCCAAGACCCACAGTTTAAAAAGCAATGAAGGGGTCTCAAGTGGAAAAAGTTTAAGATGCCCTGGGCTAGAGGGCCTGTCTTTGTGATTAGGCCTTTCTGCCTGTTACACATGATAATCCTATGACTCTAGGTAAATCCTTCAAATTCTAGTGCCCGCAGACAACTCTCTGAAACTTACTTTACAAACACATCTATCTCTACCTGTAGAGGGAGTTTACACACTAGGAATCTACTCCCCCCAGTAATGAAATCACAGGTTGGAACCAAAAATCTCTGGCACAAATAGTTCTCTTTGGGGCCGACTGAACCATGCAGTCTCTAGGCTTATAAACCATGTGCCCTAGGCAGAAACGCCTTTGTATGGTCACAAGGAATAAATCCAGTATTCAAGCTGGGAGGAGGAAAATGGTTTAAAGAGACAAAAATGTTATAAGGTAGAAGGGACAGATTTCCTTCAGATGACTAGAAATCTGAGACTTTGTTAGTGTTAAGCTTTCCTGATTTTTGGAAAGAACTATGCTCTATTAAATTCAAAATCTTAGAGTAACGTGAAGAGGTGGTTGGAGGTGGGGTAGAAAGGAAAGAACCAACATTTATAAAATGCTTACTAAAGCATTACCATTGTAAACCAAGAGTTTTACAGATATTCTGATATTATATCCTTTGACCCTCATGACAGCCCTGAGAAGGAGGTGCTACTATTATCCCCTTTTTACAGATGGGGAAACTGAGTCAGACAACTATTAAATGACTTGCCCAGGGTCAGATAGCTAATAAGTGTCTGAGATTGGGTGTGAATATAAGTCTTTTGAGCTCCAGGCCCAGGGCTCTAATCATTGCTGCCTCAGTGAGAAAAATAAGACTATTTGAGAGTAGAAACTTGCATAATTTTTTATCTGCTGAACCTTCCTAGATAATTTACAAATGAATGAGTATAAGAGAGAAGTTCCTCCAACTAGCAGGCATCTTAGAGATTACCTAGTCTAACCCCACCCCTGTCCCCCTGTTATTTTAGAGATGAAGGTTTGGGTTTCTGAGACCCAGAGAGGTATCCAAGGTCCCACAGCTAGTCAGAATTACAGCGGGATTAAAGCGCCTGTCTGATTTCCCACTGAGGGTTCTTTCCATCATCCCTTTCACGGGGTAGAGTTGGCGAGTGTGTTTCTGTTTGTTTTCTTTCTCCTATTCATTTTCTGTGCCCAATAAGCAGAGGAATTAAACCTTTGAAAGTTGATGGGGGTTGGCATAGTCAGGAAGAGCTGGCATAGGGCTTGGTCCTTAATACATGACTACTTAAAGCAAATGAACTGTGAAGACTTTGCATTTCAGAATGCTTCACAAGAGACTGAGTGCACACAAATGGCACGTTGCAAAGTTTGTCTACAGCAATACTCTTGGGAGAGGGAGGGAGGGAAGGAATGAGCATTTATTAAGTACTTACTGTGTACCAGGCATTAAATGCTCTATAAGCATCTCATTGGATCCTTATAACAACCACGGGAGGTAGATGTTAAAGGGACTAGACACGTTCAGGGTCCTTTCTAGGTCCGAATCTGTGTTGTTATTATCCCTGACTTTTTTTTAACAATCCTTTTCTCCCAGTCCCATGCTCCCTATAAAGAAAGAAAAAAATCCATGAATATTGTATGTCCTAGGGAGGGCCGAATGGAAATAGAAGCCAATTCATTATGGCATATGACATATCTCCAGGCCTCAGCTTTCTTACCTGTAAAGTGAGAGTGTTGGGCTGAATGTTCTGCCCAGGTCTCTTCCCAGCTCTGACTTTATGACCTTCTCCACTTCAGTCCCTGACAGTGGGCCAGAAATCGTAGATACAATTTTCCTGCTGTGTAAAATAGGAGTCCATCATGAGCTTGTACACTGGGCTCTCTTGTCTTTATTGTGCAGTATTATCTCTTTCCCTAAACCAAAGCACCTTCATTGTGGATAGAAGGATTATGTGACTGGTTCCATGCTATCTTAGTATTCCTTTTGGAACTGACTCCCCATCTGCACATGGATTGTATGGAAATCCAATGCTGCACAACAATTGGAAAGGTCCTGATTGTGTTCAGCCATCTCTGTGGCATGATTCAATTCAACAGGGATTTATTGAGTACTTATTAGGTATCCTATTAAGGTATTCCTTAAAAGAGAAGAAAGTCTAAAGATCTCATACATGGTGGGGGACAGTAGTGCACACCTCCACTACCAGGGAGACCGAATCTCTTGAGCTTGGGAGTTCTGAGCTGTAGTACTCTAGGCTCACTGGTTTCGCACACTAAATTTGGCATTAATATGGTGAGCTCCCGGGAATGAGAGGGGGTCCCAGGATGCCCAAGGAATAGAGAGTTGGTCAAGATTGGAAAATGGAGCAGAACAAAGTTCCCCTGGACATCAGACACTTACTAGCCGGGCCATGGGTAGCTGCCATACTTCTAGCCTGAGTGAGATAGAGAGAACAGTCTCACAAAAAAAAAAGATCTCATATATAATCCAATATATGTCTAGTTTTCTATTTTTCAACTCAGTAGAGGAGTGTTGATGGCTTAATTAAGCCATCATTAATCTGTGGGTGGCTCACTGCCATGCCATTAAAGGGCTGCTGTCAGGGAACCATCCTGAACTGAAGCATGTGTTTAGTTGCTTTTCAGTCCTGTCTGACTCCTCATGACCCCATTTAGGGTTTTCTTCGCAAATATACTGGAGGGGTTTGTCATTTCCTTCTCTAGCCCATTTTACAGGTAAGGAAACTGAGGCAAACAGGGTTGAGTGACTTGCCCAGGGACATGCAGGTACTAAATGTCTTGAGGCCAGATATGAACTCAGGAAGATGAGTCTTCCTGACTTTAGACCCAGCCATCTATGTCCCATGGCATCATCTAGCTTCTTTGTACTGAAGCATAGATTATGTCATCTGCTTGAGGTCAGGGGCCTATTTTATTTTGTTCTTTATTTTCCCATCCCTAGCAGAGCCTGTCACATAGGAAATACTTATAAATACTTGTTGAGTTGACTTATGGAACAGAGGCAGATGAAACTTAACAGGATCCCCACAGAATCAGGGTGTTGTTAACAGATTTGGTTTGTAACACCCTATTCAGAAGTACACTCCAACCTGTGAGTCTTCTAGTTCAGTGACTGTCTAGTAACTAAATTAGCTAGAGAAAGGTATCAGCAGTCTTCAGGAAATCTTGTAATGACTGACAAGCCCTGGTCTAGCCTGGCAGTTAGATGGCAGTGAATAGGATTCTGGACATGAAGTCAGGAAGACCTGAGTCACTCTGACATGGCTTAGCTGTGTGTCCCTGGGCAAGTCACTTAATCTCTGTCTCAGTTCCCTCAATTGTAGCACCTCCTTCCCTCTCCGCCTTCCACCCCCCTCCCCCCTCCCCAGTGCCCAGGATTATTGTGAGCATAAAATGAGATAATATTGGTCAAGTCCTTTGCAAACCTTAAGGTGAAATATACTTGCTGTTTTTAAATTTATTTCCTTATTTATATTCATTCATTCATTCTTTCATTTATCTATCATCTATCTATTCATTTATTTATCTATTGATTCATTTAGTCATTCATCTATCAGTTGATCTCTCTGTCTATCTGTCTGTCTGTCTATTTGTCTATCTATCTATTGTTTTTAGTCTAGCCCCATCTGTCTTGCCAGAAGACTCTGGAAGGAGTCTTTGATAACTCAACACAATATAAGTATTCAGCCAGTGACTAGCTACTCAGCACTCTGTGTCATGGAGGTGCTCAATAGTGACTTATTATCTGGCCAAAGACCCAACTAACTTGGCATTTAGTAGGGATTCCTTTTTTCAGGCCTCCAGTGAGCAGCAATTTTGACATTTTCAAACTTTCATGAATGGAAAGTCTCCCTCTTCTTACTGTGGGCGGTAGGGAAACCAGGCTTTGCTAACAAAAGATTCCTCAAAGAAACTAACCCAGCAAGAGGCCTAGTACAACTTCAGACCGAAAGCTCAGCATTTTCTGGTTCACGTTGGAATCTGTCAGATTAGCAGTGAGTATTATTCTGAGTGTTGAATTTCAGAAGAAGACTCGTGAAGAGATGCTTCTTTTTAACACAGAAAGCATTTTTTGAAGGCATTGTTGCCCCCACTGAGTACAGGGATTTATTGAGTACTTATTAAATCACCTAGACCTTTAAGTATCTCAATCTTGACTGACTCAGGGTTCCCCAAATAATTTTTTAATCATCTCGATCTTCATAGAAACATAGTAAACTGAGTTGAATAAAATGAAATGATTATTGAATACATTTTGATGATAAAGACACTAACATATTGTCTACATGGCCAACATGAGGTGCAGCAAGTCAGAGGGGAAGCAGATATAGTGATTTTATATTATGCCATAACAAATATATGGTGTTAAAGTCACAAAACACTTTACAGGCATGATATCATATGATCCTCGAGGCCCTTGTAAAGCAGACAGGGAATGTATTACAAAGGCTAGAACACTGACCTAAAGTCAGGATGATCTGAATTTAAATCCAGTCTGAGACACTTCCTAGTTGTGTGAGCCCAGTTAAGTCCTGTAATTGCTAACTGCCTTGTCCTCAACCTTAAAATTCAGGTGATAATAGCGCTTACTTCACAGGCTGTTGGGAAGATCAAATGAAATAATTATATTTGTAAAATGCATCTAACCCAGTGCTTGGTACACAATAGACACTTAATAAATGCATTCCCTTCTTCCCCTTTCATATACCCATTTGACAGATGTGGAAAATGAGTCTCAAGAGTTGAGACTCACCAATTATGTGATCCTTGTTAGCAAGCAGAGTTGGAACTCAAACTCAGATCTCCTGATTTATAAATCCACTGTGTACCTCCCATAACACCAGGAGGCAGTAATATCTTGCTCTTCCTTTTTAAAACTTCTAAACTGTGCCAGCCTTCCTTCCAGGCAGTTTTAAAAAAAAATATATCCTTACCTTTCTTTTTTAATTATTTTTAAAAGGAAGAAATCTTCAGCTTATAATTCATGAAATGAAGCCATTTTGAATGTAGTATGCCCAAGTCTAGCATCCCAGGGATGATGATAGAATCACTTAGCATGGACCTCTGAAGAGTGTTGCCTTGACTTGAGTCTAGTAGAATGCTTTGGTAGAACAGGCCTACCTTCATCAAAGGCTCATGGATCCTGTATTTTTCATATTTGATCAATGGGAGAGAGAGGATGTATCCTGTATTCCAGAACTTGAGTGCCCTATTTTTGGAGTGGAGGCTGGGTTCATCCAGCAGCTGAGCCAAGCACTATGCAGAATTCCCAAGGGTCCAAGTGCACCTATGACTATGGTCCTGAGAGCAGAAGGCACACTCTAGCTAAGAATATCAGCTTCATTCCCTTGTCCCTTTCAAGGAATGCCTGGCAAATAGCCATGAATTGATTGTTCTTCAAGCCAACATGTTGTAGTGAGTTTTAGTTTCAGGACGGAAATTGAAGTTCACTTGGAGAAGTTGGTACATTGTGTTAAGCTACGTAACTATGAAGAAAAAACAAAAGACATTCTCAGCCACAAATGTACACAACAGAAGTCAGCTTGTTTCAAAATTAATTGAATTACATTTTGAACAACAGAAAAAAAATCTCTCAATGTTATTTACTCCTTTCCCATGTGCCCCACCTCTCATGTGATTACTGAATGTGCTTCCTTTGAAAACATGGGTTGAAATTTACATCCAAATCCATAGTAAACAAGCTTTCAGAAATAGCTGAAATTGACTTAAGGCACTGAATGGAGGAGAAAGAGGAAGAAGCAACAATATTCTCTTTTTCTGTTATTCTTTACTTGCTATCAGGCTGAGGATTAAACATGGTTCATTGGTCTGTTGCTGATTATTTCATTTTCTTGACTTTTAACAGATACATACGATCCTAGCCGAGTTGAAAGAGTCTGACAAGAGAGATGTGCAAAATCTTGAACACTCCAGCCTGCTAATTAAGTATCCTCTGATTTGGGGCTGACCAGCCTGCCTGCCCCAGTTGTTTGCTTAGAAATCATCACTAGTTTTTGGTATATTGATAAAGCCTTTACCACTGCCGATAGAAATTAATCATTCTTCCAGAACTGTTTTGTGGGGATAGTGAAAATCTTGCCCTTTGAAGCAACACCTGTATTCTGTAGCAGTTCTAATTAAGTTGTGCCTACATTTGTCAAGGTAATTTCACACTGACGGAGGTAGCTAGTGTGTAAATGGGATGGGTATTTCATCTAGTCCTTTAGTGTCAAAAGTCAGACACGGGAATACTACGAAAATGATTTGGAAAAGAATGTGAATGTGTTAGCTTCCTTTCTGAATCTCTAAAGCCCAAGCTTTTGTGTTTATAGGATGGAGTCTTGGAGATACATTGTGTCTGAGAGTCCTTCTGCACTTTGAGTTGTGGGGAAATGTGGAATGAACATAAGGTTAGAGATTGATCCTTTTAAAATCAATTTGGCCACCTACTGTTGAAAAGAATTTGCTTTAGTTACATAAGTAAACACCACATTTAGGGAAGAAAAGCAATATCTTATAAGCTCCTAAGGGGTAAAGAATTGTGCCATAATGGACTAAGAATTTTATTTATGGAGCAACTAAATATTTTGGTCAGTTGCAAACAAAATACCATTGTGTGTTTTGCACTCAGTATTACCTACTTTTATTTTCTGTATGGATGTTTAGAAATTCTTTTATATGAAAAAAAAGTGCTGATTTAAAATAGCCCATTTTAACAAAGTAACTATATTTCTTTTTAGGAGAATACTATTTTTCTATGATGTAAACTATTGTTTGGTGGCAGATTTTTAAAGAAGTATTATATTTAAAAGAATCTGTATCCCTTTGTGTGAAGGGAACCCTAAGGAGGGTTCAGTTTGATGTTTTAATGTACATGTTATATCTCATAGTCATATACAATGCTGCCACTTGGATTTTGTTGTGAAAAGAGATGTCTATATATATATATATAAATATTATGGGGTTAATTAACTTTTTAAAAATGAATTTTTTCACAAACATAGCTAGCTTATGAGGTATTTTTGAAAGTCATCCTTTTCGGGGTGCAGCTGAAATCCTCCAACTGGTGCCAGATTAACTAGAATTACCAAAAAGTGGTTTCATATTGTGTCTGATTGTATAGCCCTGAAATAGAACTTCTCCAAACCACCCAATGCTTCCCTGTCCCCTAACCACACACACACACACACACACACACACACACACACACACACAGAGTTAAGCATTTTACCTGGAATGGTTCTGAATTAGTCTCCATATTAAAAATATTGCTTTGAGACATTAAATATGTGGCATTTCAAAAGAGTATTTTGAGGCCTGTACATTCTGCTGTGTTTAATATTGCATTAACCTGCACAAACTTTATTTATGAATTTTTTATGTGTTTCTGTCCACTCTCTTGGTAAGATATTTTTGTTTGCTAACATTCATTTGAAGGTTCCTTGCTTCCATCCCCCTTCTTCCTTGCAGGAGAGTTGTCTCTTACATTGTCAGAAAGCTCCCTTAACTATTTTTATTCATCTCAACTTCCTGAAATGATCATTTTTGGGTGGTCTGTAATTTGGCCCCAAAAACAACCCTTGTGGTGCTTTAGACAACCGCTTTTATATCTCCACCATATGATTTTTTTTTTTTACTGAAGAGCTTTATGTATTTAGTCTATTATAAACAAAATAAGATCCATGTAAATCATTCTTCAAAATCCCCTCAGATATACTAATGAACAATCTTGGCATATATTTTATTATTCATTTTAAGTTTTGGCTTTTCCAACTGGAAAGTTACAATAAGATATAGCACTCATATCAGTAGGAACCAGGGCCAAGTCACTGCTTGGAATGGCCATAGAAGTACTCTTTCTGGGAAAGACTTTAGTGGGGAATGGTTCACTCAAACTTTGGTCATTGGTTAACCACTTAGATTAGTATTGGGCCAACTGGCCTGAAACTGAACCACCTGACAAGCCTATTTGGACACTCAGTGTCCTTTTCACATTTAGAAAGTGGGAAAAATATGGGTTTTTTTTTTTCAAAGACTAACCTTCTCCCCTCAAAAACTATCAACATATTGCCTAAAGATACTCAAATGAGAAATGTTCTCCTAGAAATTATTGGAAAGAAGAGAAACTGAGACCTATTCTTACTCCAGATTCCTCTTAATGTTCACAGCAGGAAAAAGAAAAATGGAAACTCAAGAGAAAGCAGGAAAAGGGAGACAAAATGTCTCATCCTATTATGGTAGATAGATAATTTAGAAAATATAGAGGACCATAACTTTGAGACTTTCATTAGTCTCAGACAACTGACAAATATAGCATCCCCAAATATGGCTTATTTGAAGATTTGAATCCAACAACATCAATAAACTGTGACTTTTCTCCCTATTAAATGGAGCATAATTGATTAATTGGTAGCAATTACTTGATTCAATTACAGCAAACAATTTTGCTATTACCTATTTGCCAAGTTGTTTTCTTGGAAAATATAGCTATTAACGCAGTCATGTTTATCAAGAGTTTGGGGACTTAAGTTTAGTTCTGACCAATTTTAAACTAGAAATTTCTAGAAAAATCTCATGTAATGTAGAAATAAATGGATTTTAAAAAGAAAAGAAAAGAAATTTAGTTAATGGCTTTAGTTCTGATTTGCCTTGCCTTGTAGCAATTTTTGATTGATTGAAAATAATGTTTCAGTGGTCTTTCCCTGTGTCCTTTGCTATAACCACTGCCTGTCCTAGAGTACCAACCAAATGTGTAAAAATTTCCTTCAGGAAAACCTTTAGTTTCCCACCTCTGTTGTGCATAACTTTTCTGGCCTAGTGAATGTTTTTGAGACGCTTCCTTTTAGTATTATTTGGTTTATTGGCCAGTTTGGTTAGGGTAGATGTTATTAATTAGTGGGAGTTTTACTATTCCATTATGGAATAGGAGGGAATCCCAACACTGATCAAATCCTTAACAGGACTTTAAAATTTGGGGACTATTATTTTTTTTAATTGGTGAAAGGTCACTGTTACTTAAAATCACCATGGTGAAACAAACTCTTCCAAATCTGTGGGACACACTTTGACCTATAGATAGGCTATCCCTTGATCTAGGATGCATTTCAACAACACCCACCACAAAAACAAGTGGCTCACCAATGAGGTAGGTTGAAGTGACCTTAATTGCTTTCAGAGAGTAAAACAGTGACTTTCCACAGCAACTGCTTATCATGGAGTTTCTACTGCTAGGATTCTAGCAGCAGACTAGAAAGATACAAATAATTGAGTAGAGAAAACCAGGTTCTGATTCATATCAGAAAAAGTAACTGGAAGGAACTGAGGCTTAATCCAACAACTTTCAAAGAGTGTATTTGTTGGCCAACTTTGCTAAAAGTTCCTAAGTAATACAGAATTAAGTGTCAAGGTTAACATCTCTTGGAAAGTGACAAGTGCCCCAAGATTATAGTTATATAAATATTTGACCTTGTGAAGATACTTCTGATTCTAAGTTTTTATAAACAAAGACTTTCATATTTGGGGCCATTGTTCTGCTTAAAACAGGGACTGCCTGATCCATCTGTATATGGAGACAGGATTTAAGAGGTGGGGGTGGGATGGAGCTAAGCTGTTGCTGGAGTGAGGAATTTTTGTGTCTTTTTTTTCCACTCAAGCTATAGAGTTTTGAGCATCTGTTTATGGGAATAGAATTGCTACTCTAAACTGGGTTTAGGAAAAATATTCCAAATAACCTTTAAGAGTCTACACAGTGGGAGGTCTCTCCAAAGAGTGGGATGTTCCCTCTGGCCAGGACTGACTAGAACAAGAATAGAGAGGTGGTAAAGTAGCAGGAGAAAGAGAAACACACAGAAAGAGACAGAAAGTGAGAGAGAGAGAGAGAGAGAGAGAGAGAGAGAGAGAGAGAGAGAGAGAGAGAGAGAGAGAAATTATGTCCCTTTTCAGCAAAAGTTTTTTTTCTAGAGTAACCTGAAGGATGCTGCAGACCTGGGGCTGTCTCAGTCCTGGCTAGGGGAACCTGCAGAGGGTCCTCTATATTAATTGCTGGCTTTGGCTTATGAGTTCTTGTCGAATAGTCGTCTGCATTCAGACAACCTGGGGGCTTCTTGTTCCATGGCCCCTGCTAAGTGACCCAAACAGGAACCTGAACTGGAATCCAGCCCTCATTCCCATTAGCACAAAGGCCCTTATTTGGGGCAGGGAGGCCAGGCGGTATTTTCCAGAAGATAATCCTCTTTCCCATATGGAAGCCAGGTCTCCTAGATCTCAGCTGCTAAGCGAAAGAAGCAGCTCAGCTTCCTCCTTCTTCCCCTGGCCCTCCACCCCCCACTGCTGTGTAGCCCTCACTGTCTTGGAGTGGGAGGAAAGGGGATGCGGTCATGAGCAGCATATGGCAGGAATTAGAAATAAAAATGCTACATCCCAGCCGGGGGAAATGGCAGTAACCTCCAGATTATAAAGTAAATGAGGTCCTCTCCACCTGGGTCAGCAGAAATCCCAAGCATCACACCCAGGCCTGGCCGAGAAAGTAACCAGAAACATCCCTGCAGCAATCTCTGAAATGCAGCAAAGAGAAGCCCCCTGGTGAGCCATGGCTAGTCTGTGTCTGTGTCTGCCCACGTGCCAGACAGCAGACAGGAGAGCCCCATGGCAAGCTGCAGCAGCAGATAATGACTTGTTGCCAGCTCTGAACCGTGCCTACAGGTCATCGGGTCCAAGAGAATGCATGGGGAGAAGGGGAGGCAAAGGGGGTGTTCAGGACTGGGGAAGAATAAAGTAAGCAAACGAAATATTTGTAAAATATAATGGGATGAATGTCTTCATAGAGCTTTGTATTTCTCTGCACAATGTAAATACTGTGTTACTATGCTATATTACTATTTAAGGGTTATTAGCCCTGCTACCTAATGCACATGTTCCAAATAAAGATTTTGCATGAATCTGCTGGTGTCTTCTTACTTTTTTGTTGAGGGTGGGAAAATTGAACCTGAATACCATTTAAAGGGAAAGTTAGCATGGGCCAGCTAACTATAGAAGGGTACACTTCAGAACAGGGAAAGCTGGCTGGCCCATCAACTGGAAAAAAATCAAAAACAAAATGAGGTGTTTGGGGCTACCCTTAGTGTGCATAGAGAATTGGATCCCAAGAAAGTTAATGTCCTAAATTATGTTCACCTCAATGGTCCAGAAAAGGGGTAAGGAAATGTAATAGACAGGGTCTTGGAGTCAAGAAGACCTGAATTGGAAGATTGCCTCAGACATTCACTGGCTGTGTGACACTTGGAAAATCACTGAACTCTGCCTCAGTTTCCTTACTTGTAAAATAGGGAGTTGACAGGAACCTCAAAGGCCCTAAAACTCTAAATCTGTGATCCTGTGGAAAGAGTCCTCTGGTGGTGAGACTTAGAATACCATTGGCTTGCTTTTTTAAAGACGGTTTTTAAAATCTTTGGAATTTATTTAATCAATTTAAAGGGTATCTCCCACTTTGAAGGAGATGAAAAAGGTCAAACACAGAGCTGACCTAGATTCTTGCTTGCTTTGTTTGATAAGCTCAGATTGACCGTGCCTCTTCTAGTCTATTGAGCCTATGGTTTGATCAACAAGTTTCTCAGTTGTTCCCAAGTTTAAAAAATCATTCATGTGTTTCCCTCCCCCTTGAGAGGAAGAAATTAGGACTATTTCTACCTCCAATGAATTTCTCCAAAGTCTATTTTCCTCATTTTTGCCTGGAGTTGTCTCAGTGCTCATAAAAACATGAGTCTGGGTAGGTTTTCCAGGTAGTCTCGGGAACTGGTCTGAAATTCTAGTATCATAAAAAGAGATGGTCATGATGAAAATGATTAAATATATCACAGAATTGCAATTGCAGATATTAATCTATATTTTTAAAGTGAAAAAAATGGATGCTTAGAAAAGGTAATCACCCTTCCCACACCTCACCCCCCCATGGTTATTGGCCTAAGCAAAAAGTGTGACAAAATAGTGATTTGGTGAGGTAATGGAAAAAGCAAAACTCTGGACTGGTGGTAGTCAGAAGACCTAGATCTGGGCCTGGTCCTCCATTCATTAGCTGTGTGACCCATGAGAAATCCCTTCACTTCTTTGGACCCATATCATCCAATGAGAAAAGTTGGACTCCAATAAAACTGGAATTAACCTTTGGCAGTCATGAGTGTATGATTCTTATTTCTTCGTTTTGTGGGATCAGGAGTCGAAAACTATCTTGGTTCCTTGTCAAAATAGTTCATAGTCTGAAACTTTTGAAAACCATAGTGATATATTCCTTAGTGTTCTCATTTCCCCCAAGCTTTTTGATTATTTCCCCTTCTTCTAATATCTGTGTTGATTCTTCTCCTGTCCCCTCCTCTTTCTGTAGCCCAGCCAAGAGACTGACAATATATTGAATTCCTACAGCGCTATTTTTTCTTACATCAAAATTGAGGCATTAGGATGTCTGTAAACCCAGCATACGACCTGAAACATTAATATACATTGACCTGTAGAGATGGTCACTCAGCATAGGTTGCTCTTAGCCATTCTAAACTAAAAGATCTTTGCCGCTCAACAGCTACTCTTTTCTATTAATTTCACCTCTCCCCCAATACACATCAACTTGTACAATCTATATGCATTTGATTGATCAGCAAGCAATTATGAATAAGCATCAGCTTTATGCCCAGTGCTGGGGATTCAGAAAAAGAAGTCAAGAGTCCCAAGCTTCAGTAGCAGGGGAAGCACATATATATAAGAACCCTGCAGTCCAGACTATGTCTCTTCATCTTGTCTCCAAGAATATTGGAGGTGTGGTTCTATAGTTTTGGATGATCTATGCCTCTGATCTTCGTTTATGTGAATAACTGAGGGTTGGGTGCATGGGTATACTACTTAAAAGCATAGATATGCAAATAAAAAGATGAACAAAAATCATGCAAAATAAATTTATTACGATCACCAAGAAGACCATTGGAGATCTCTGCACTGTTGAATGTTTTTCTTCTCATCACAAAAAAAAAAAATGTAGAGTTGCTTATTATATCAAGGAAAAGAGAAAGCAGATGACTAATGGGGGTGGGGGAGTTGTGAAGAGGAGAAATTACTGTGCCAGCTTATTATTAGAAGACTGATGCATTTGGCTTTTCACTTGAGTGTGGGACTCTTCTAAGACTCTCTTGAGGCAGGAAATAAGTGCTAAGAATCAGGTCATTTGCTATTTTTTACATAATAAAATCCACAGTAAAATAGAACATTTTACCTTATCCCACCAACTATAGGTCGTAGCCCTATAGATTCAAATCTAGCCTCAGATAGTTACTAGCTGTGTGAACCTGAACATGTTACTTAACCATTTGCCTCAGTTTCCTCATCTGTAAAATTAGGAAAATGATAGCATCTACCTCCCAGGGGGGTTGTGAGGATCAAAGTACTTAGCACAGTGCCTGGCAGATAGTAAGTGCTATAAATGTTAGCTATTATTATTATTAAAATGAGATCTCTCAGGAAACCACATACACATATTCTATATATGTATATGTATATAAGTATGCAAAATTGCAATATCTTCTTATTTTTAAAATAATTTTTAAATGCATTTATAATCCGTGCCTCCTACTTCTTCCTCCCACACTGAATAAAAGAAATACAATTCTCATAAAAAATACATAGTCTAGCAAAAAATAATTCCCACATTGGCCAAGCCCAAATATATATCTTTCTCTGTATATTTTAAGTTAATTATTTCTATAGCAGGAGGTGGGTGGTGTGTTTTTCCTTCAGTTCTCTAGACTTATGGTTTATTACCATACTTGTCAGAGTTCTAAAGTTGTTGAAAGTTGTATTTCCCTACAGTGTTATTGTCATTTTATAAATTGGTCTGGTTCTGCTCACTCTCTGTGCATCAGTTCATGGAGATCTTCCCGATTTCTTCTGAAACTGCCCATTTTGTTATTTCACAGAGTAATAATATTCCATTATAAGTATCTTCTTTCACATGGGCTGACCCTGGGTCCTGGAATACTCTCCCTCCTCAACTTTCCCTCTTAAAATCCCTAACTTGCTTCAGATGGCATCTCTTACAAGTTGCCTTTCCTCACCTCCCCAGTTCTCTTTTCCCTTCCCCCTACCCCTCCAGAATACTTTGTATTTACTATTATATTTTGTATGCATCTGTATCTAGGTCATTCCCCCCCCCCAGTAGAATAAAATCCCCTTGAGTACAAGGACTGTTATATTTTGTCTTTGTATCTTGAGCACAATGCTCCCCACACAGTAGTTACTCAAATACTTGTTGAATTGTATATTGTATGTCATCTCTTCCACTCACCAATGCCTCCATTTTTCAACTAGTACCAAATTGTTTTGAGAATTACTTCTTTGTAGCATAATCTAAGATCTGGCACTATCAGGCCTTTCTCTCACTTTTTTCTGCCATTAATTTCCCTTTGGATTTTTAATCTTTCTTGTCTCCATATGAGTTTTGTTTTTATTTTTTTCTAGTTCTGTAAAGTAATTCTTTGGTAATCTAATTGGTATGACATTAAATCAGTAAATTAACTTAAGTATTATTGTCATTTTTAGAATATTGACTCATCCTACCCATGAGCATTCAATATTTCTCCAATTATCTAGGTCTTTACTTCGTAAAAAGTGGTTTATAATTGTATTTATATAGTTCTTGTGTGTATCCTGGTAGATAGACTCCCAAGGATTTTACTTATTCTATGGTTATTTTAAATGGGATCTCTCTCTCTCTTTCATATTAGTTTTTTTGGTATGATATAGAAATGTTGATTATTCATGTGGTTTTATTTGTTTTATCCTAACACTTTGCTGAAATTATTGTTCCAATTAATTTTAGTTGACTCTCTCAGGTTCCTTAATTATGCCATCATATCATTTACCTAAAAAGCGATCATTTTGTTTCTGCTTTGCATACTTTATTTTAATTTTTCATTGCTATAGAAAGTATTTCTAGCATTATGTCAACAATGGGATCATCCTTTTTCTACCCTGATTTTATTGGAAAGTATTCTACCTTAGCTCTACTCCTGCTATCTCTTGAGTGTAGATATATGTTACATACCCTTTTAAGGAAAGGTTCATGGATTTCTGTCTTCCAGTGTTTTAAACAGGAATGGGTATTGTGTTTTGTCAAAAGGGTTTTTTTTTTTAACTCTAATAGTAGTAATCTAATGCATTTTAATTAAGAATAAAGACTGCATATTCATTCTTATCTTTACTGCTTTCTTCATCTTCATCATTTTCAATTTTCAGGCAGTATAGAAAGATTCCTAGACTTCAACCCTGAGGCTGTGGTGGTGATCCCCACTTTACTATTTGCCTGTCACCTAAGTGACTTAGGCTAAGTCCCTTAACTTTCTTGGGCCTCAGTTTCCTCGTTTGTAAAAGGAGTGGGTCAAATGAAATGATTTCTCCAACAGCTCTAAATCTGTGATCCTGTATAATCTTTAATATTATCCATTGACATGAAGCCCAAATTAGAGTCCCATTCTAGTGTTCTACAAGCTGAATTTTGGAGGAAATGTGGCATCTATTTGGACAATTCTAGTCTATGCTACTTATCACAGATTTAGAGCCAAGAGGAATCTCAGAGGCCATGTAGTCCAATTTTGCATGTAAGAAAGCTGAAGTTCAGAGAGCTTAACTTGCTTAAGGTCATGTGGCTTATAAGAGTAAAGAACCAGGATCTGAACCCAAGTCTGTTGACTCCAAATCCAGCATCTGTTCCATTACCACACTGTCTCTTTCATATCATGGAGCCATTATACTGAACATCAAATGAAGCACTTGTGTCTTTAACCTTACCCTTGAGCATGGATTAATAGAGGGCTCTCAAGCGCATAGATTGTACTTGGCAGGATCCAAAATTAATCCCAAAAGACAACTGATTCCAGGTGCTGGTTTTCCAAATTAAAAAGCCATTTTAAGCACCAGTGTTTATCCAGTAGCACGTATCCTTAAAGAACTTCCCCAATCTCTATCTCAGGCAGTTTGGAGCTATGGAAAGAAGCCTGGGTTTGGGATTCAAAGACTTGGCTTTAAATCCAAGCTCTACTGATCACTATTTCTGTGACATTGGGTAAGTCATTTTATTCCTCCTAGGCTTCTGTTTTCTGATCTGTAAAAAAGAACCCCACCAGCTCTAGATTTTATGATCTGCCATCTTGAAAGCAGCATAGCATAGTTTTTCTCAGACATTGACCCAAGAATCCTAGAATCCGATGTTCTCTAAGTAGATTCCAGACCTATCTATAAGAAACCTTCACTTCAAAGGCCATCCAATCCATCCCCCTCACCCCCTCATTTTGTTGTTATTTTTGTTGAGTTGTTTCAGTCATGTCTGACTCTTTGTGACCCCATTTGGGGTTTTCTTGGCAAAGATATTGGAGTGATTTGCCTTTTCCTTCTCCAACTTTATTTTGCAGATGAGGAAACTGAGATAAACAGGGTTAAATGACTTGCCCAGGGTCACAGAGCTAGTAAGTGTCTGAGGCCAGATTTGGACTCAGGAAGATGAGGCTTCCTGATTTCATGGCAGTCTATCCACTGTGCCACCTAGTTGCCAAAAGACACCTAGTCCATCTCCGTTGTTTTACAGGTGAGGAAATTGAGGCCCAGACACATTAAGTGATTTGCCCAGAGTTCCATAATTAGTAATTATTTGAGGAAGGATACGAATCCAGGTCCTTTGACTCCAGAGCCAACATTTTTTCCACAGTTCCAAGCTTCCAGGAGATCCAGGTTTAAATCTTGGCTATACCACTAACCAAACTAGATAATTATAACTTTGGGTAAATCACTTAACTTTCTTGGGTCAGTCTTCCTTCTCCTTTAAAACAAAAAAGAATCTGGCTAGGTGGCACAGTGAATAAAGCACCGGCCCTGAAGTCAGGGGGACCTGAGTTTAAATCTGACCTCAGACACTTAACATACTTACTAGCTCTGTGACCTTGGGCAAGTCACTTAACCCCAATTGCCCTCCAAAAAGCAAAAAAATAAAAATAAAAATAAAAAATAAAACAGGAAGAATCATGAATTGTCTTCTGCTCCTCTCACCTCTATCCTGCCCCCACACATTCCTGGTTCCCTTATTAGACTTCACTGCCTCAGCACACCCTGTGAGTCTCTAAGTGATTCCTTCCAGAGCAGTGAGGAAAGTGGGAGGAAAAGAGAAACTGGCTGCCCGATAGCTGAGTCTTGGTCACAACTGCAGCTTTGCTGGCCAGCTAAGTAATGCAACTGCCACCTCTACACCTCATTCTCCAGACTGAAGGGAAATCAGTCTGACTTCCAGAACTAAGCAGTTTAATATTCCACTCCCAGTGTCACCTCATCTCCGAAGTCCGGCCTAATCCAGGAGAACACCATGCCCCAGAGCTTCACACAGCCTACATCTTTAGCCTTAGCCAAATGAGGCCATTTCTTTGTTTTCACTTCTCTGCTCCTAATGGAAACAACCCTATTCCAAAAAGAATGAGAAACATCCTAAGTAATTAACTAGTATTATTTCCAAGGAGCTAAATGGTGAGGCCTCTGAGGGGAAGAGTATGGGAAGCAGAAGAATATGTCTTTTGGCTTAAAATAGGCTTGAGACACAAGGTAAACCCGAAGGGATTTTCATAGGCAATTTCCATTTTGGCACAATTGAAAAGCTCGGTCCCAGGGTTAAGGGCATATAATTTAGGAGGTCAGAGAAAGGGTCTCTTAAGTACCCCCTGCTCCAAACTCAAAGAATTGTTTTATGATTGTCATTATGAACCGAGACTTAAAGTTAAGAATAACTCCATATCTAGTTTCTTAGCCCAAGGCCTAGGATATAGTAAGCATTTAATGATTGTTTCTTGGTTTATTCCAACAAGTTCTTTTAGAACTGGGATTCTTAACCTCAAGGGACATGGATAGATTTCAGGGGAGTTTGTGAACTTGGATGGGGAAAAATACATTATTATTTTCACTAACTACTAATGGAAATTTAGCATTTGCTCTCATTATGAACATAGGCAGCAAGTCACCATTGAAAGAAGGGGCTCATAGGTTTCATTAGATTGTTAAAGGAGTCTGTAATACAAAAGAGGTTAAGAACCATTGCTAGAGGTTAAGAACCTCTGTTCTACAAGATAATCAGAGTACCTATACTCCCTATGTACATTTAATTCAGTTCAGTATAAATGAGCATTTACAGGATTAATTAATTGCCTATTGTCTGTTTAGAACTAGACTAGCTTCATTCATTTGGTTCCCTCTTTGAGGGATTTTCAGCTCAGATATTTTTCAGTGACTCAATCCAGCAGTTATTTGTTGAGTCTTTCTTCTGTACCTGACAGTGTGGGAGACCCCAGAGTATAACCCACAGATCTCTGCCTTCAAGTAGCTTATGAATGAGTTGAGGCCATGAGGCATAGAACCTTTAGAGAATCACATAATACAAGATAAAAATGAGTGTCACAAGATCAGTAAAAAGATTTTTCCTAATGTGTATTTCCCATCATGTTACCCCCCCTTTCCTAATCAACAACCTCCAATGATCAGGATCAGCCTCTAGCATCAGACACAGTCCTTCATGACCCAGCCCCTTCCAACCTTTCTAACCTTTTTTCTTATACCTTACTTCCTAATATGTACTGTTTGATCCAATGACATTGGCCTCTTGGCTGTCCTATGAACAAGAAACTCTGTCTCTTGGCTCTGGGTATTTCCCCTGGTTGTCCTCCATGACTAGAATATTCTCCCTCCTCCACTATCACTATTTCCTTTGCTAGATTTCTTCAAGTCTAACTAAAATCCCATATTTTACTGGAAACCATCCCCAGCCCCTCTTAATTCTAGTGCCTTCCCTCTCTAAATTATTTCCTGTTTATTCTATATATACATTGTTTTAGATGTTTTTATTTGCAAGTTGTAAGCTCCTTGAAGACACAGAATGTCTTTGGTTTCTTTTTATGTCCCTAGCCCCGGGAATTACTTAATAAATTTTATTGACTGATTTGAGTGTTAATATGGGTGGGACAGACTGTATTATGGGAGATCAGGAAGGGGAAGGATCTGTATTGACCAGAATTACTGGGAATAGCATCAACTACACAGCATATGTTAGGATAGGTCAAGCCATACTGCCCCACTAACCCAAGCAAAATTTTAGAAGAAAAAGGGAAACACATTTTTCTACTTGCCCGTCCCTTGCAAGATCACATAGGTCTGCAGTGGCGACAACATTTCCTAACATGGTTGTGGCTTCAATGGTAAACAAAGGAATTGATATCAGAGGGAAATTCAACTTGCTTCTTTAATTGAAGAAAGACAAACAGTGACAAATGTAGAATGACCAGAAACCTTTAAACCTGCTTATGCCCCAATGAGGCTTAACTATCAGCTTCCCAGAAGATAGTCATAATTCTGTTCTAATCATTCTGTCGGTATGTGCTGTGATTCTTAAGATTATCATTGCTTTCATGTAGGAATAAATGTCCTATCCTATATCTGATTCATACTTTCTTCATTTGGGGGAAACTCTCTAGACTTTCAACATATAACTATTTCTACAATTAGCAACTTTCTCCAGGATGCTGAGAAGAGAGTCAAAGACAGCTAAAATTTAGACCCTTCTTCCTTAACTAAGAAGCCTCTTCTAACTTTAAACCTGATACAGGTAGGACCACATACTTTAGCACAGGACAGGAGGAGAAAGCACCCAGTAATAGTGTATATGTGCCATATAAGCAGATACATAATAGATATAAAATGCACAGGATCTTGGTTATCCTACTCATTAGCATGTGGGGAACAAAGTCCTTGATCAGTTTTGTTTGTTGGGGTTTTTTTGTTTTTGTTTTTTTTGCCAGGCAATTGGGGTTAAGTGACTTGACAAGGGTCACACAGCTAGGAAGTGTCAAGTGTCTGATGATAGATTTGAACTCAGGTCCTCCTGCCTCCAGGGCCTGTGCTCTATCTACCCTACCACCTGGCTATGCCCTTGATCAGTTTGGGTATTTTTTTTTTTTTGTCTTTTTGGAGGGAGGAAGGCAGGGCAATTGGGGTTAAGTGACTTTGCCCAAGGTGATACAGCTAGTAAGTGTTAAGTGTCTGAGGCCATATTTGAACTCAAGTCTTCCTGACTTCAAGGTCAGTGCTCTACTCATTGTGCCACCTAGCTGCTCCCCCGCCCCCCTGATCATTTTTAAAAGAGGATAGAATGACTGGATTGCAGAGTATATAGAGGTAAATAATGAATCAGAAGCCTGAAAAAGTAGGATGGAGATTGTAATGTTCCAAGATGCACAAACGCATAGCGTCGTTGAAAAGATAGTTCTTTGTACCAGATTGCAGCTTCTGATATCGCTTACCATGGGTGATTGTCTGGGAAAATAACATAATGAGTAGACGGCAAGTCGGCTTTGGATTTAGAGAGTGTAAAGCCATTCAGTTGTGTCTGACTCTTCATGACTTCATGGACCATAACATGCCAATGCTGGTTATGGAGGGTTCTGGTTCACCATTTCCTTCTCCAGGGGGTCAAGACCAAGAGAGGTTAAGTGACTTGCCCAGAGTCACACAGCTAGTAAAGTCTGGGGCTGGATTTAAACTCTGATTTCCTGACTCCAAGCTGGGTGCTCCATCCCCTGATCACCTAGATGCCTCCAAGGCAGGCAGAGAATTCAGTTTCACATCCTGGGCTACACTTCTGTACAGTCCTGGCTGCTCTCTCCTTATCTGCAAAATGAAGGGGTTCCAGTATGAGTCCTCTGGGGACTCTTCCCACTATGATCCTGTGATCCTATGAAATAGGAAAAAAGAAGCACTTATCAGAAAACTCACGATTGAACCAGGTAAACAATACATTTGTGATAATAACCTTGTAAAAATAAGCAACTTTGAGAGACTCAAGAACACTAATCAATGCAATGACCAACCATAATGCCGGAGGAAAAGTGATGACCTGTTCTATTGATCCCCTGACAGAGAGATGATAGACTCCAGATGCAGAATAAGACATACATTTTTGGACAGGGCCAGTTCAGGAATTTGCTTAACTATACATACTTTTACAAGGTTTTTTTTCTCCTTTTTTCAAATGGGTTGAGGGAAGTGAGAGGGAGAGAAAATAAATACTTGTTAACTGAAAAAAAAAAAAAAAGAAACAAAATGAATAAAACTCATACCTCTTCTGTCTCTATCACTACCCCCAAAACAGAAAAACAAAAACCCAATAATGGGCTTTTTAGCAAAGCAGAGGGGACAGTATAGGGGCCAACAATGCAGTGAGGTCTCCACCTAGTTCTCCCCTGTCCTCTTCCTTTCTTCCTAACAACAACACTGTACCTTGGATGAGAACTGTCTCTGGTTTTCTTCACACCCCTACAATGCCAGACACATGGTTGGCACCTACCAAATATCTATTCCCTTGTTACTGACTCCTTGGGTGTCTCAGAGGCTCCTCTCCATCCCAAGATACAGAGCAGTGTATTTTTTTTTTTTTTGATCTGGCATTGTTAAACTCTCTTGACACCTCAATTTGACCTTCAGACATGTTGGGGCCAGTCCTGGTGCTCTAAGGTCACAGGCAGTGATGCTCTAGGATAAGAATGGAAGGAGAAGATAGATGAGGAAAACTCTTTTGATAACGTCACTGTGTCTGGGCCTTTACTGTATGAAAAGCTGGATTGATTCTGTTATAAGACAGATATGTGGGCTGTCTGAAAGGGGAAATGACCCCGTGAAACACTTAATGGGGCCCAGGGCCTCACATTTGGTCTCTGGCCAGGCTTGCTCCCATGCAGGAGTGCCTAGTTCAATTTCTTGCTAGAATAGTTTTGTTCCAGATCTGGACAAACCTTCATTAGATGTTTCCTGTCCCAGTTGCTTTCCTTTATCCGGTGCTGCCCACCCTGTAAGGCTTGGCTGTCTTTACTGAGCCTGGACCTCGTGTGTTTATTTTTAGAGTTGTGTTTGCAGGGATGGCATTTTCCATGTGAACTCCAACTTTCACTAGCAGAGATTTTCCTAAAGATTCTCACCCCAAGAAGGAAATGCCTCTGTAAAGCTGAAAAAAAAAATCCATTCAGCTGTTTCTGATAATCAAGGGTATAAATAAATATAGGGACGTGTGTGTATGTTCTCAGCCATGAGTCTTCTCTCTGGGGGTTCTGAAAGTTAAAAGCTCAACATCTTGGAGGGGGGAGGTAACTAGCTGGTGGATCAGTAAGGGCATTTTGGTTCAGAATTTAATGATAGGAACTTCAGACTTAAGATTTTCACAATACTTTGTCTATCAGCATCCACTGAGTGATACAATAGTATCATTATGTTGACCATCAACAATCTTAAGGACTGAGAAGGCAGCTTAATGAACAATGAGGCACAGTGTGTTCTCCCCACGTCATTTTGGAAATCCTCAGAGGAGACCTTGAAGGCCAGCCTGCCTTGATAAAGAATTCCCATTTGACCTTAATGAAATCTACTTCCAAGTGGGACCACTCACTGTTTCAAAGAAAGGCAGGGATTTAAATCATGTGACTTGGGAAAGGCAATGTGGAAGGACCCTTATGTATAAAAACACGGTAGATCTTCTTATGATGACAAAGAACTGAAGGGGATGTCCCTCATTTGACGAATGAATGACTGAACAAATTACAATAATTGAATGTGATGGAATACTATTGTGCCATAAGAAATGCTGAAGAGGATGGTTTCAGGTAAACTTGGGAAAATTTGTATGAACTGATGCAGAGTGAAATGACAGGATAGCTGAACAATAAGTGGAAACTTAGAGTTCTTTCAATTTATGTCTTACTTTTTGGCGATTTAGATCATTTTAATATGGTTATTGATAACTTAGAGTCCTTCCTTTGAGAACCTCCTATTCATAACCCATGGACATCTCAAACTCAACTTATCTAACGCAAAATATAGCTTTCCTAGGTCCCCAACTCTTCTTCCTTCCGAATTTCTGGACACTTCAATCCCCCCAGTCAACCAACCACCTCGGTGTTATTCTTCATGTCGCTCTTTCACCCCACATTTCCAATCTCTTGTTGTTTCTACCTTCACAATATCTTTCATATACTTTTTCTTCTCTCCTCTCAGAGAGCCTCAATCCTTTTTCACTTATTGCCTGGGCCACTGCAATAGCTTTCTGAGATGTCTTCCTACCTCATCTCTTCCCACTCAAACCCATTCTCTACTTAGGGAACTCCTTTTTCCTCTGTGTTCCAGCAAGGCATAGTCTCAGAGAGGTGCCTGGGAAATTGAGAAGTTAAATTACTTGTCCAGGTTCACACAGCCATGTGATAAAGGTGAAGTCTATCCTCTATCTATATCTATATCATCTCTCTATCTGTCTCTATCTATCTATCTATGTGTCTATCTATCTATCTATTTATCCGTCTATCTATCTCTCTATCTCTATACCATTTAAAATAAAGTCTGGAAAGAAAGAGTACTAAGAATGCAACCTTTGAGAAAAGAACTATTATCAAGGGTTGTGCCTGAGTTGGGTATGGGTGCAAGCTATTTGAAATCAATATAGAATATCCTTCAAGGTTTTGGGGTTACTTTCCTCTAGAATGCATGTGACTTTGGTGGGTTATATCAAGTACCCTAGGATATGACTAAATCTTAATAATCTCTTCAACATTTGAGTCATTTCCAGGCGGTCAGACATCATTTGAGTCAAAGCTTTAAAATATATAATTCCCACATGTGCCACATTTGGCTGAGATTCAACTGAATTCAAGAAACATTTATTACGCATCTACTGTGTGGGGGACAATATAACAGGTGCTAGGGAGGATACAGAGATTATTTAAGACATAGTCCATCCCTTCATGGAACAATTACAATAGGAGGATATGCCACATGTAATAATAGCTATGATTATAAAAGTAATATATAAGTGCATCAGAGATATAAAACTAAGTGCTATGTGAGAAAAGAAAGGTCACTACTGTCAGCTTGGTGGGGAAGGGTAAACAAAAGATCAGGGAACGAGATCATCAAATCATAGATTTGGAGCTTGAAAGACCATTAGAGAAAGAACATCAACTCCAACCCTTCTACTCCATTTTACAGCTTAGAGAGGCGATGTGGCATGCCCAGGTTACACAGCAATTACGTGTTTGAGGCAGGTTTTAAACCCTGAGCCTTCTGACTTCAAATCCAGTGCTCCATCCATGATACCACATTACTTCAAAGCCCTCAAGGAGGAGATGCAGGAGAGATGAAGGGGAGCAGCACATTCCAAGCATAACACACAGCAGAACCAAAGGTCTAGAGGCCAGAAAACATAGATTGTCTTAAGAAGAAAGAGAAAAATATTGATACAGCTAGAAAAGTAGGGTGGTACTAGATGTACCTCCTTGAATACCAGGAATTGAATACCAGGGAAGATTTGTACTTCAGCACGTAATAAGGATCCCCTGAAGAGGAGTAAGTTATCATATCTGGACAAGCGAAAGGTTGACAAGGTGTGAAGCTTGCATTGGATGACATATTGCCTATTAATAATAGTTAGCATTTATATAGTACCTACTATGTGCTGGGCACTTTGCTTAGCACTTTACAAATTCCTCATTTGATCCCCACAAACAACCTTGAGGTAGGTGCTATTATAGCCCTACTTTACAGTTGAGGAAACTGAGGTAAATAGAGGTCAAGTAACTTGCCCAGGGTTATATAACTAGTAAGTATCTGAAGCTAGATTTGAACTCACATCTCTCTGATTCCAGACCCAGTAGTCTATCTGCTGAGCTGCCTCACTGACTTATAAAAGAACCTTCTTGAATAACTGCTAATTCTCCATAAAAATCATCTTTTTAAAAAAATTAAATTTTATTTTCTTCAATTAATAAAAATCAATTTTTCTCTCTCTTAGTCTGCTCTCCCCACCCCCAATACCAGCAGGGGAGGAAAGAAGGAGGAATAAAAGAAAAAGGAAACCTTGTAACAAATATGGCCAGTGAAGCCGAACAAATTCCCACCTAGGCCACATCTAAAAATTCTGCCTCGTTTTGCATTAAGAGCATCATTTCTGGACTGGTGGCTTCAGGCACTTTATCTGTTGGTCGCCCTCTCCACACTCATTTTAAGACACTAGCCCCCCTGGGATCCCATACTCGCTTAAGCATCACAGTTCAATCAGCTTGAGTAGTGCATCAGGGACCATGGGTTTTTTTTTTTTTTAAGCAATTAAACTTCTAATGGAACTGACTTAGTTCAGCAAGTGTGGTCAGAAAGGCAATGCGGGAGCCCAGCAAACCATCCAAAGTACTAGATGCCTCTTTTCAAGTTTCTCTCTTTTGTTGGCTTCAGGGGAAAAGCTTATTGTCTTACATAGCAATCAAGGGACACGGGCTGACTGACATCCAACTCTTCATTAGCTCCCAAAGCAAGCCCAGTTTCTGCTCAGTTGTATATCTGTTTACCTGGAATACGTAACAATTTTCTCCATGCATGTGGTTAAATGGCTTTATTTTTCACAGCCAGGAAGGCATGTTGCTGAGTGTTCATAGCCAGCAAGGAAGGGAAAAACAGGCCTCCACATGACAACTTTCTCATTTCTTTGGGCAAAATGCAATCCCAAAAAGGCCCTCAAAAAGAGCAAAGGCAAAAATGTGCATACCCTTTGACATAGCAATACCACTTCTATGGCTAGATCCCAAAGAGATCATAAAAATGGGAAAAGGATCCACATGTACAAAAATATTTGTTAGCAGCTCTTTGTGGTAGCCAAGAACTGTAAATTGAGGGGAGGCCCATCAATTGGGGAATGACTGAACAAGTTGTGGCATATGAATGTAATGGAATGCTATTAATGTTGAACAGGAGGACTTTAGAAAAACCTGGAGAGATTTATATGAACTGATGCTGAGTGAAATGAGCAGAACCAGGAGAACACTGTACACAGTAACAGCTACACTGTGTGATGACTGACTTTGATAGACTTAGCCCTTTCCAGCAATGCAAGGACCTAAAATAATTCCAAAGGACTCATAATGGAAAATGCCATCCACATCCAGAGAAAGAACTATGGAGTCTGAATGTAGATCGAAGCATATTATTTTGTTTTATTTTTTTCTTTCTCATGGTTTCTCCCATTCATTATAATTCTTCTATATAACATAACTTATGTGAAAATATCTTTAATAGGAATGTATATGTAAGGCGTATATCAGACTGCAGGCCATTTTGGAGGTTGGAGAGGGAGGGAGAGGAGATGGAGGGGGAAAAATTGAAAACTCATGGAAGAAAATGTTGAAAATTAAAAATTAGTAAATTAAATTTTTAAAAAAATAATTTAAAAAAAGAGAAGAAAGGGGAAAAAAGGAGCAAAGGCCCTGAAGGGAGATCAGTAGAGTAAAAATAGCCCACTTCACCTGTGGCATCAATCCAGCTCCATGGAATGGTACAGAAAGTAAGCAAAATCTGCATAATCTAGTTGTTTCACTTGGGGCAGAAGCCCAGATCTCTCCATTTGATATTGCCTGTAGAGAATTTTCCTTTTATTCTTTGAGATTCTGTTTTCATAGCACACTAATATTGACCTTCACACGTCACACTGTTTTCCATGTGGAAAATTGAAGGAGACTGTGTGGAAGGTTGGTGGGCCCTCTTTGACAGTGGCTAAGGATTCTCTGCCGGGGAAGATGCCTAGAACCAAAATCTGGGTATAGGATCAGAACCCTGGGGGAGGCTTTTCACAATTGACAACTCCATGAGGAGAAGGGAAGGGAGAAGGAAATGAGTATTCATATAGCACCTGCTATAATGTCAGGCACTATGCTAAGCCCTTTACACATATCATCTCATTTAATCCTCATAACAAATCTTCAAGATAGGTGCTCTTATTATCATTCCCACTCAAAGGAAAAAAGACAAGCGGAAGTTTAGTGACTTGCCTAGGGTCATACCATTAGTATCTGAGGCTAGATTTGAACTCAGGTTTTCTTGACTCTAGGCCAAGTTCCATATACATTGTACCACCTAGATGGGCTGCCAAGTGGCTAGTAAATAGAGTGGTTTGGTTTTTGTGTCTCCTCTGTGGCATCATCACCAACTTCATCTAGCACCTTTTCTCTGTCCTTTACTTCCCAGTGAGCATCAGGCATAGCTGTCTCACTATAATATCTGATAATTACATTGCATTTTAAGATTTACAAATCGCCTTACATACATTATCTCATTTGCTCCTTAAGACTACTGGTGGGCACTATAGATATCATTCCCATTTTACAAATGAGGAAACAGTCTCAGAGAGGTTAAGTGGCCACTCCACGGCCATAAAGCCAGGAAGTGCCTGAGGGAGGATCTGAACCTGAGTCACAGTCCAGGTCTTTTCCCACTGTACCACATGGCCTTTATTATACCTGAGTGTTAAACTGAACTCAAATATTTTTTTTTTCTCTTCTAGTCATAGGGAAAAAAAAAAATTAAAACCCGATAGAAGATCTTAAGTTGTTTTTTCCCCCTAGCCAAAAGGTCTTGTAAAACCATATTGTAAGTAGTGGAAAGTTTTTGATTCCTTTACATATGGATTGAATTTGCATTGAAATATACATGATTTTTGTAAAAGGGGAAAGAGTGGGTGGAAATGTGTTTGGGGTTCAGTGAACCTAAGAGCTTTGGAAAGTCCTGTCAAACTTCATCATTTATCATTAGAAACAGAGATGGGGAGCTCTAGCGATAAGCAATCAGCAAATTTGAATGTAAAATATCTCACTAATAAAGTGAGGGAAAGAGTTTGATTTTTATTTGTAGGGGCAGGAGGTTAGAAACCACTGGAGAATGCCCTAAATTTGATTGGTGAAAATTTCAGGCCATTCACCAAGTAGATAAGTCCCTGTGCCATTCTCTATAGAATAAGTGGGTTAGATGAGATGGCTTTGAACATCCTTTCTGGCCCTCAAAACTATGATCCTGTGGTCCCTTGACAAGTTATAGCAACTTCCACTGAGTAGCGCCCTAAGGCCAATGACAAGTCTGGGCCAAGGGGTTCAGTTTGACTTTTAAACACTAGAGGGCAGTGTGAACTCATCCCAAGAAAAAGCATCCAACTAGAAGAGGGAGGAAGATTGAGGTCTAGAAGTTGGTGAAGTCCGTGATCTCGGGTGTTATGTTTATGTGGTGGATGCCAAATAAATTCGGGCTATCAACTGACCACCATCCAAGTTGTGAGAACTTCACTGCAATAGTTTGGGAAAGTCTGATGAGACTCCCCCACCCCCCAGACCCCCTTGTCAGTTCCCCACCTTCTACTCTTAAAGAAAAAAAAATGTAGCTTCCCAACAGACCAAAGCCTGGTTGATCCCTTATAAAGTCCCACCCCCCATCATAGAGAAGTGGGATGAGCTTCCTTCTTTTGATGATGGAGGGGGGGTAGGCATGAAATAGTAAACACTGGAGGTACAGTAGACAGGATCGTGGGCTCTTCAATCCGGAAGGGACCTTTGAGGCCATTCTCTTCCAAAAGTTTCACTGTCCCAAGCGGCTCTCATTATACCTGAGTTTTTTTGTTTTGTTTTTGTTTTTGTTTTTTTTATACCTGAGTTTTGAAATTAACTCAGATTTTTTTTCTCTTCCAGTCCTAGTGAAAAAAAAATCAAAGCTAATAGGAGTTGATTTAAAGACCTTACAAAAACTATTTTGTAAGACGTGGAAAGTGTTTGATTCCTTCACCCAATCTGCCAATTTACAGATGAGAAACTGATGACCAGAAAGGGTGACTAGTCCAAGTTTACTTGAGTGGGATTTCATACAAAGGTAGTAAGTAGACTACTGCTAAGCTTGCCTTCTTTTTCCTGACCAAATCTATGATTTCACTGATACAGAGAAATGGTGGTGAGGAAAGTTCCTCTTCCAAAGAAGATCTGCACAGTATAAATGTCACTCATCATTATTATTTACATAGTGCTTTATGACCTCATGCACATTCAGTATATCCCACCTTTGGAGCATCATAGAAATCCTGTATGATAGGTATTGCAGGTGATTGTATCCCTATTTTGTAGATGGGGAAACTGAGGCTAGGGGAGTATAAGAGGTTTGCCCAAGGTTGCACGGCTTGAAAGTGATGGAGGTAGGATTCAGGCTTGGGACTTGGGACTCTGGAGGGGACAGACTTGACTACATGCCTATAAAAGTACCAGTTTGCCCAGAACACATGTATCGCTCCTCCCAGGAGGCAGCAGGAAGTAGAAGTGGTACTAAGTATAGGGGAGGGCACCCGAGTCATACTTCTCAATAACTGGCCACAGCCTTCAGTGCCTGCTGTCATCGAGTCATCAAAACCATCTAGTTCAAACCTCAAGAGGATAACCTTCTATAACATGCCCAGCACAGTCATCCAGCCTTTATGTGAAGCCCTTTAATGAGGGCTTACTCCACTTTTGGGTAAGAGAACTTGTGACTTAGCCCTCCAGATCTCTATCATGTCCCACTGCCTGCCTGTGTTCTTCAACAAATTCCTTAATGTTTTGTTTTCTCATGATGAGATAGGAGTCTCCCCTCTTCTTTTTCATAGGAATTTGGTTCCATTTAGCTCCATTACTTTGTAAAAAAAACACTGTTAAGTGCTGGGAAAACACTTGCTGGGATTAATGCATACTTGTTGATTGGTGGATGACAGTACAGTAACAGTCTATTACATTCATATATGTTCATGTAGTCAGTGTTGATTAGGTTGTTTCTCGCTCATGTCTGACTCTTTGTGACCCCATTTGGGGTTTCCTTGGCAAAGATACTGGAGTAGTTTTGTCATTTCCTTCTTCAGCTCATTTTATAGATGAAGAAACTAAGGCAAGCAGGGTTAAGTGACTCACCCAGGATCACACAACTACTAAGTGTCTGAGGCCAGATTTGAACTCAGGAAGATGAGTCTTCCTGACTCCAGGCCAGACATCCTGTGCACTATGGCGCCACCTGATTGTCCTGTATCTACTTAGTTTCCAGTTTCTTGCTACCACAAATGAATACTTCTTTGTATGTGAGACTTTCTTCCTGTCTTTGACCTCCTTGGGCTATATGCCCATCAGTGGGATGTGGGTCAAACAAGGCAGAGACAGGTACTTTTTCAAAATAACTCCCATCTTCTCCCATCTTCTTTCAGGAGGGTTTTCAGCTTCTTAGGACCCACACCTATAGCACAAGATCTCCAGGTGTTCTGTAGGAAATCGCACCTGGCAGATGCGAATTGCAGAGTCTCCTAGCAAAGGCCCAGGGAAGAGCAGCTGAGGATGTCTGGTTCTATGGCTGTGCCAGGCTCAGACATCTGGAAACCCTCCTTGGATGCCTGGCCTTCAGAGTCACCAGGGCTCTACTCCCACATCAGGTAGGCGGATGAGGAGGGGAAGAAGTTGTGTGCAACAGGGCTGCTGACATGAGAACAAAAGGGCTTTATGGGAATGGTGTCTCTCCTTTGCAATGTTCTGACTAATTTGATTCAGTGATTCAGAAAAAAATTAAGTGTGTGTGAAGAACAAGGTACTGGATTCTCAGCAAGGTGCAAAGTTTGGAACAAGAAATGACTTAGGTCTAGCTACAGGGGTGGGGAACCTGGGGCCTGAAGGTCACAGCCAAGCTGCACTTGAGAACCTAGAGGGCCACATGTGACCTTGAGGCCCCAGGTCCCACTCCCCCCCTCACCCTCCCTTGGCTAGCAAGAGGTATTGGAGGGAGAAGAAGAGTAAAAGGTAGAGAAGGAAAAAGACCCTTCATTGTATTTGGGGTTTTCTAAGATTAAGAAGTGAGGAAGCCCTGCTAGAAAACACAAGGGTTTCCCTGCCTGAGCAATTTCATGCATAAAGAGCTGGAAAAATCCAATGGGCTTTTGTGTAAGAATAATAAAATCCTCTTTGAGTTTCTCTAGAAATGTTAAGAAATATTATCTCCTAAAGCCTTTTCCTTGGGAATAGCCCCTTGGAAAGGTGGTTGGTAGATTCAACCACCTCAACCTCTAATTAGGTGAATGAATTAAAGAACAATCTCCTTCCTTTAAGACCCGAAGGGATTAGACCAGGGACCACCCTGAACGAATGGCGGCACTCTTGGTCTCTCTCTATTTAGATTCTTGATATCCTCTCTGGGAGGGGCATCATTGTTCCTCCCTGGGAGTGGTCCAGAAAGAATGTGGTAGTGACTTGGTTGCTCAATTCAGGAATGTTCCCCTGATTGTATTTTAATATATCTTTTCTCAAAATTCCTCTAAAAGTTACCTGAAGTCTTTGGGGCAGTCATGTTAGTGGGCAAGGGGTCTGTGCCAGTCTAGATAGCTCTGTCCCCAAGTTAGAAATGACTTGAATTTAGATTAATGATAAATTAAGTAAAATTGTTTCTGGTAGATGAGACTCAGTTGAAGAGTATGGTAGTAATGTTAAGAAAGACTCTCCCTCGTCTTTGTCTTTTTTGTGGTTTCATTTTTATGAGGGAAATTCTAAGGGAGATCCCTGATCATGTCTGCTAGGCACATGCCATATCCATTTTCCCAGTAATGTTGGGGTGGAGAGAAACATAAAAAGAAGGGAGAGATAGGTTAGGTGGTGCAGTGATATAGAATGCTGGGACTGGAGTCAGGAGATTCACCTTCCTGAGTTCAAATCTGACCTCAGACACTAGCTGTGTGACCCTGGGCAAGTCACTTAACTCTGTTTGCCTCAGCTTCCTCATCTGTAAAATGATTCGGAGAAGGAAATGGTAAACCACTCTAGTATCTTTGCTAAGAAAACCCCAAATGAGGTAACAGAGTCAGACATGACTAAAAAATGACAGAACAAGAGACAGAGAACCTACACGGAAATGCAGTAAATTTGGGAAGAAAGTTTATATCCCAGTTCAACTATTTACCACAAGTGCGTCCTTGCTGAGTATCATTTTCTTGATCTATAAAATTAAAGGGTTGGGCTGGATAATTCCAAAGCTGCCTTAATTCTTTGAAAATATGATGACAGGACAATGCAAAGGGTGGGGCCCCTAGGTGGCGCCATAGTGCAAAGATCTCTGGGACTGAAATGTGACCTCAGACACTTATGAGCTGTGTGACCCTGGGCAAGTCATTTAACCTCTATTTGCCTCTGTTTCCTCATCTGTAAAAATGAGATCATAATAGCACTTTCCTTATGAAGATCAAATGAGATAATAGCCTGACACATAGTAGGTACCATATCAGTGTTAGCTATTATAATTATGGAAACCCCAAATGTTGGTGAATAGCAAACCTGCTGATGCTAGCTTGCTCCAACAAGGTAACCTCTCTGTGTGTGCGGGCCTGGGCCTGCTCAGGGTGAGAGCCATCGAGCCCTGAGGAACCTTATCATTCTGAAAGATCATGTCACCCCTGAAACCTATGCCTCCTGAGTTCATCCTGCCTTTGGGGCCCCTCCCTCTGATTGGAGAGGGTGGAGATGGAGTGTTCCCAGAACCCCATTTCAGGAGGGCACCCAGACCAAACATCTTCATTTCCCACCCAGCTGCAATCCTCTGGATTGGCCTTCATGCCCCTATGTCAAGTGCCTTCCCCTACTCCGTTTTTCAGCATCCTCTCTCCCCCCATTACACTGTGAGTTCCTTGAGGGTAGAGATTTGTCTTCCTTTTTAATTTTTTTATATTCATAGTGCTTAGCATAGGGCCTGGCACATAGTAGGTACTTAAATTGTTTTAATATTTATTTTATATTTATAATTTAATTTATATTTTTAAATTTATATTTATATTTATTGATTTGAAGTCAGGAGGGCCATTCTGGACACTGTAGTCCAGAGGTGGGGAACTTGAAGCTTTGAGGCCACATGTGGCCCTCTAGGTCCTCACCTTTGACTGAATCAAAACTTCACAGAGCAAATCCCTTAAAGAAAAGGGTTTGTTCTGCAAAACCTGGACTCAGTCAAAAGCCTGTACCCCAGGACCTAGAAGGCCACCTATGGCCTCGAGGCTGCAGGTTCCCCACCCTTGCTCTAGCTTCTGGTTGGAAATAAGGATGCAGGAGGAGGCTGGGCATCAGAGTAGGAGGAGCCTGTGGCCTCAGCAGGTGCCCAAGGAAGGGAGACTGCTCTTGTCCACTTTTCTTCTTGGAAGTGCCACTACTGTGATTCTCATTGCCTCCCCCAAAGGCAGCTCAGTTGAGGGCCCCTTTCCCAGGGTTGTTCATAATCTGGGTGCTAATAAAACCAGAGTTTATAGAACAGACTATTAGAGCTGGAAGGTGCCTTGGAGAGGGTTCATTCCAACCTTTTTCATTTTGTAGATGAATCACAGAATTTTAAGAGCTGGAAAGGACCCCAGCAGCCATCTGGTCTAGGTCATGATCAGAAGGAACCCCCCACTGGAGTGGTGGTCAGGCCTCTGCTTGTAGACCTCCAAGGAGGGGGGGTCCACCCTCTCTTGGGGTGGTTCATTCTACTTTTTTGGACAGCTTGAATTATTAGGAATTTTTTCCTGATATCAAGACTAAATCTGCCTCTTTATAAAACCTACTACTCTTGGTTCTATTAAATCTAATCCCCCTCTTTTCCTCCATAGGACAGACTTTCAAATATTTGAAAATAGCTGTAGGGCAGCTAGGTGGCACAGTGAATAAAGCTCTGGGTTTGGAATCAGGAAGACTCTTCTTCATGAGTTCAAATCTGGCTTCAGACTCTTACTAACTGTATGACCCTGGGCAAATCACTTAACCCTGTTTGCCTCAGTTCCTTATTTATAAAATGGGCTGGAGAAGGAAATGACAAAACACTCAAGTATCTTTGCTAAGAAAACCCCTAATGGGGTCATAAAGAGTCAGACGTGGCTGAAAACAGCTCAATAAAAATGACTTAATAACAGCAAAAATTATATATGTCCCATGCACTGTTCAATGTTGACATTGAATAACCATTCTTTGAATTCTGCAGTACAACCAGCTATGAACCCTTCTGGTTGATTTCTCATCTAAGCCATATCTCCCCATCTTCTTCCCAACAATAGTATGAAGTTCTTTATCCAAAACTTTGCTAAAATCAATGAAAATGTATCCATGACAGTCCTCTCAGTTACTTGATGAAGAAGGAGGCCAGAAAAGAAGAAGTTATTTGTGTAGCTAGTGTCAAGGCCAGGACTAGAATCCATATGTTGTGACGTTCTAATCCTAGGCTCTGCTTTAGTGATATATGTCCCCTCCATATATTGTGCAGATTTCTTGGAGGTTGCCGCCCATTCTAAAGCCCAGGAGTTCATCAGTCCATAAAGATTTACCACTGACTTTTCTCTCCTATTTGAAGAAGTGGAGAAGTATGAATGCGAAAGATAGTTTATGCTGTTGAACCAATTTTTTTTCTTTCTTATGATTCTTTGTTTCAAGGAAGCATTTATTAAGCACCTACTATATGCTAGGTATTGTCTTAATCGATGAGGATACCTAGAAAGGCAAAAAATAGTCCCTTGTCTCAAGGAGCTTACAGTCTAATGGGGAGATGAAATGCAAACAACAGCATAGACAGAATAAATTGGGGATCATCTCAGAGGGAAGGCACTAAGATCCAGGAGAATGGGGAAAGTCCCAGAAGCTGGGGCTAGCTGGGACTTGAAAGCATGGTTTTCTGCATGGAATAAAGTGGGGTGATATATTTGGAAATGAAGGTGATATTAAAATGAAAGGTATCAATAACACCACCACCACCAACAACAACAATGGCAATGATAAAGACGTGCCACTAAGATTCCTTTATTTTTTCCTGCAGGGTTCTCTCCCTGCAGAGAACAGCAGCCCTTGCATCTTCAGGCTGGAAAGCCTTTGCAATGCTTCCCCCTGCTGGCCCATGGCTGAAAGTGCTCAGTGAGATTCCCTCCAGGTAGATGAAACTCTCCAGTGATCTCCTTGTCTCCTAATGGAGCAGCCCCTTCCTTCCTGGTCTGGTACATAAAGGTACCCAAAACTGTGGAAACAATTGCAGATGGCAATTGTGTTCCCCTCGAGGCTTCTCCTTGCTAAACAACCCTTCAGTTTCAGTTCAGCTGTTTCAGTCTTCTCTGACTCTCCATGACCCCTTTTGGGGTTTTCTTGGCAATGATACTAGAGTGGTTTGCCGTTTCTTTCTCCAGCTCATTTTATAGTAGAGGAAACTGAGGCATACAGGGTTAAGTGACTTGCCCAGTGTAATACAGCTAGTAAGTGTCTGAGGTCAATTTTGAACTCAGGTCTTCCTAAGTCTAGGCCAGGCACTCTATCTTCTGCACCATCTAGCTGCCCCTAAACGGCCCTAGTTCCTTCAATTGATTTTCATATGGCTTGGTATTCTGGTCCCTCACTTTATCTTTCAGGTGATTATTTCCATGAGTTCCACAGGGCCTAGGTGATACTCTGCCTACCCACAGATCAGAGGGTAATTGGAGGAATGTATTGAGAGTACGGTTTTCATCACTTGTGAATAGAACAGCTTTCACCACCTCCACCCCACTCCACCCTTCAGGATCCAGACTGTAGCTTATCTTTTGGGAGGGTGGAAGCCATGGGAAGTTTGGATTTCACCTAGGCGGGACGAATGTGCAGGGCTGGTACATGGCCCCACTATGTGCCAGACACAGAAAAAAAACTAGGAAAAATGAATGTCTAATGACCAAAGGGCTTGGGCCAAGTATCTTGCAAAGACCATAGGTCTGTGGTGGGAACATCCACGATATCCCAGATACACAAACAAAATTGACTTGCTGGTTTTGTCCTCTCTTGACCCTGGGCATATTTATGGGACATGAAGAATACAGGTAGGCTAAGTGTGGAAGGTTCTCACATGTCTTCACTCCAAACTGAAAGAGGCAGTTTCCTAAATACAGACTAGGGAAAAGTTCTTTGTACCCACAGTCCTCTGCCAGTGACAAAAGGCAAATAGAGGTCAGTACCAGACTGGTGATCTCATCAGTATAAGGAACTCCAGGGAGAAGAAACTCTTTCCACCAATGCAGGTTGGCATCTCCTCTGAAACCTGTTGTCTTAGAGATTTTCCCAGGCACTGAGTGATTAAATGATTTAGCCAGGGTCACACAACTGGTATTTTTTTCAGTGACTAAAAGCAAGGCCAGATCTCCATCCCCTTTGCTATACTGTCTCTCAAGCTACGAATAAGCTCTAAGAATATTTAATTTATATAAGCACCTTCTTTTTCATAGGATCACAGACCTAGTGCTGGAAGGGACCTGGATGGTCTTTGAGTCCTACTCCTTCAATTTATGGATGAGAAAATTGATGACTAATGAGGTCAAGCAACTTGTCCAAGGTCACACAGATTGTAAGTGATAGAGTAAGGATTCGAACCCAAGCCCTATGACTCTGACTCTGTAACTCTTTCCTTCTCCATTCCTCATTCTATGGAGCAGCTAGGTGGTGTAGTGGAAAGATCCCCAGACCTGGAGTCAGGAAGATCTGAGTTCAAATCCATCCTTAGACCCTTACCTGCTGGATGACCCTGGACAAGTCACTTAACTCTCAGTTCCCTCACCAAAATGAAGATAGTCATAGCTCCTATGTCCTAGAGATGTTACTAGGACCAAATGAGGTAATAATTGTCAAGCCCTTAGCACCATCCCTGGTACATAGTAAATGCCATGTAGACTATATCAGCTATTATTCTCATTACCCTAATTTCCATTTCCACTCTGTCTCTGGAGACACGTGCCTGGCTGGCAGGCACCATTGGGAGACATTGGTGAATTTTGTTATTAATTCACTTTGTGACTGTAAGCATGCCTCCCCCTCATAGACTTCAACGTCCTCATCTGGAAAAATGGGGAATGGGAACAATCACACCTGTCCTATCTATCCCACAGGGTCATGAAGATGAAAGGAGATAGCACAGGTAAGGATGTGGAAAAGTATGAAGCACCCCACAGGGTGAGGACAGTATTATATATTTATGGGTTCACTGCTTGCTGATGGTGATCAGCACAGGTCTAGACCTGGAAGGGACTTTAAGAGCCATTGCACAGAACTCCCTCATTGTTCAGGTGAAGAAACTGAGGCAGACAGCAGTTAAGGGACTTGCCCAGGATCACACAGCTAGTAAGCGTTTGAGGCAGGGTTCAAACTCAGGTTTGTCTTCCTGACTCTAGGCCCAGTGTTCTATCCATTGCACCACCTACCTTCCTTTTCTTAGAGAAAATAACTCACAACTAAACAAAAAAAAAAAAACCATGCATGGTATTGAAGGCTGAGTTAGCATCAATACAGTGTGGGTCATGTGGGCAGGATATGAGGGATTTCAGGGTGGAATTAAAGGGAAAGGGGAGGGTGTTGAAAAAGAACCAGAAAACTTTGCCTGTGCTACCCCTGATCATACGGCCCCCTTCCCTCTGCAACACCAGACTTGGCAGGAAGAGGGAAAGCAAGAGGATAGAGGAGAGAAGGTGGGAAAATTATGAAAGTAAAAGGAAGGGAAAGGAGGGATGCTTTAAGGAATGGGCGTCCACTTGGATGTGGTAGAACAGAATGTGAGGGCTCAAAAAAGACACTAGAATGGATGTGAGGTCTGTCTACACTGCTCTGTATTGTTGAGCATCAGCCCAAGCTTCAGCAATAACCATCTCACCTTCTAGAAATGGAAATCCTGGTTGGTTAATCTGTCCATCAGGATGAATTCATGGAGCACCTACTATGTGCCAGGTGGTAGGGCCTATAGGACCAGATGGGGTAGACTGGTCTCTTGGGTCTAAGTGGAAGGACATCTCTAGTCTCTTCTTGGTTCATCATCCCTTCTGTCCCCAAAGAGGGACCTAAGGTCTCTTTCTGAAAGTTAGAGGCCCATCTTCAGTGGAAGTCACTGGCCTAAAACTAGAGGGTATTTTTATAAAGTCTGAGAAGACCAAGTGGATCTTGAAGGAAAAAGAAAATTAACCAAATAGAGTGGAGACATGTCTCAGTTCTCCAAGCTATATAAGATCTCTCAGGCTCTGCCAAACTGAGAAAGGCTCTTTGGAGAAGCTCATGACCAGAAGCCTGGCCACTAGGCAATGAGTTTTCTCAGACACTAAGCTGCTTAGGAGCAGTAACAATGAACTAACAATTGCTTAATAAGATAGTAGGGTCTGAATGTGATTTGAACCTATGAAGAATGCCTATAGAGTTGAATCCTTCATTGTCCTCTGACTGTGAAACAGCTTCCTTTAAGGCCTTATTTCATGATCTTTCACATCATTCTATAGAAATCATCCCTCTACTGAGTTAATATAATAAAAATGACAATTCTACCTAAATTAATTTACTTAGGTAGAGCCATACCATGCAAACTACCAAAAATTATTTTATAGAGCTAGAAAGAATAATAACAAAATTCATCTGGAAGAACAAAAGGTCCAGAATATCAAGGAAAATAATGAAAAGAAATGCAAGGGAAAATGGTCTAGTCATATTAGATCTTAAATTGTATTATAAAGCAGCAATCATCAAAACTACTTGATACTGGCTAAGAAAAAGAGTGATGGATCAGTGGAATAGGTTAGGTACACAAGACACAGTAGTCAATGACTATAGTTATCTACTGTTTGATGAACCCAAAGATTCCAGTTTCTGGGATAAGAACTCATTATTTAACTGTTATAAAACTACTATAAAAACTATTGGGAAAACTAGAAAATGGTATAGCAGAAACTAGGCATAGACCAACATCTTATACTATATAATACCCAAGATAAAGTTAAAATGGTTACATGATTTACACATAAAGGGTGAGACTATAAGCAAATTAGGACAGCAAGGAATAGTTTACCTGTCAGATCTGTGGAGAATGGAAGAATGTATGACCAAGCAAGAAATAGGGAAAATTATGAAATGCAAAATTGATAATTTTGATTACATTAAATTAAAAAAAGTTTTGTGTAAACAAAGTCAATTCAGCCAAGATTATAAGGGAAGCAGAAAGTTAGGAAATAATTTTTATAGCCAGTGTCTCTAATAAAGGCCTCATTTCTCAAATATATAGAGAACTGAGATAAATTTATAAGAATACAAGTAATTCTCCAATTGATAAATGGTCAAAGGATATGAACAAGCAGTTTTCAGATGAAGAAATTAAAGCTATCTAGAGGTATATGAAAAAATCTCTCAACCACTACTGGTTAGAGAAATGAAAATTTAAAAAAACTCTGATATACCATATTACCCTATCAGATTGGATAACACGACAAAACGGGAAAATGATAAATGTTAGAGAAGATGAGGGGAAATCAGAATACTAATGCATTGTTGGTGGATTTGTAAACTGATCCAACCATTCTGGAGAGCAATTTGGAACTATGCCCAAAGGGCTATAAAATTGTGTAATTGATTTAGAAAGACCACTACTAGTTCTGTATCCCAAAGAGATCATAAAAATGGGGGAAAGACCCATATGTACAAAAATATTTATAGCAGCTCTTTTGGTAGTGGCCAGGAGTTGGAAATTGAGGGGATGTCCATCAACTGGGGAATGACTGAACAAGTGGTATACAGATGTAATGGAATACAATAGTTCCATAAGACATGACGAGAAGGCAGACTTCAGAAAAACCTGGAAAGACTTAGATGAACTGATGCAGAATGAAGTGAACAGAACCAAGAGAACATTGTACACAGTAAGAGCAACATTGTGTGACTTTGATAGACAGCTTTTCTCAGCAATGCAAGAATCTCAGGCAATTCCAAATGACTCATGATTGAAAATGCTACCCACATCCAGAAAAAGAATTCTGGAGTCTGAATGCAGACGGAAGCATACCGTTTTGTTTGTTTGTTTGTTTTGTGTCTTCTTTCTGGTGGTTTTTCCCTTTGGTTCTAATTCTTCTTTACAACATGGCTATGTGGAAATACATTTAATATGATTGTATATGTATAACCTATATCAGATTGCACACCGCCTTGGGAAGGGGGGAGCAGAGGAAGAGGGTAAAAATTTAGAACTCAAAATCTTATAGAAGTGAATGTTGAAAACTAAAAACAAACAAATAAATAAAAATTAAAAGAAAAAACAAACAAACAAAAGAAATGATCTCCCTACCCTGATATTCACTTTCCACTTGGCTTTTATTTGGGTCTTGTGTCTCCACCAGCCAAAGTAACTTCAATTTTTATCACTTTTCCCACAATTCTGGTGTTCACAGAAAGGGTGAGAATAAAGGAATGTAATTCTCTAGCAACTTGGTTTTTGGTTCACTAATGTCAACTGGAAGGAAAATGGCCTGCTGTGTTCTCATTTAATCCAGAAAATGTTCTTTGGTGGCAGTTGCCAGGGCCTCAGCCTATCTGATTTTCCAATTTCTAAGTGGAGGATGTGGTGGAGTGAGACTTACTCCTTCCCACACTGATTGGCTCAGTTGCAAAGTTCAGAAATCCCACTGCTTCTGGGGATTCACCACTGTTGACCTCACCCCCTGCACTCCCCTCCAACTAACCTCAATGTGACCCAGAGGAAATGATGAAGAATTTGGAACTAACAGACTTGGGACTGAATTGGCCTCCGTTGCTTATGTCTCCTGTGACTTTGGGCAGCTCAGCCTCTTGAGACCTCAGTTTTTCCATCTATAAGATGAAGGTGCCAGTGCTAAATTCATCCTACTCTCTGCTTATCAGAAAGTTTTCCCACAAGCCAGTTGCATGGTTTCTTTTTAATTTTCATCCTGTTATGTTTCAAGAGACAATTTCCCACCCCCCACCTCTGCATACACACATAGAGACACATTTATTTCTTCTGCCCTGGTGGTGTTTCCTCTCTTCAGTTATCTATAGCTAGTTATCATAGCTCTGCTTCATAGACTTTCCTCATAAATCAATCTGTCTGTTTCCCTAATCAGAACTGTTGCTTGGCTCTGAATCCCCTCCTGGGTGGCTAGAGAATTCTTGTAATGAGGTGCCAGGACTTCATAGAGTGTGCCTGATGAGATCTTGTCAGAGTTTAGGGCAAGGGAGCCCTCTTCTCCCTTCTCTTGGAGGCCAAGGCTCTCTATCTGGACAGTGTGGGGCAGCATTAGCTTCTGAAAGGCTGGAATTTCATGATTATCATGTGTCATGGTGGGTCCATGAGAGTGATAAGTTACTTACATTTCTCTAGCTCTCTCAGGTTTATGAAACATAGGGTACTGGACTTGCTGAAAGAGTTCAAATCTCACCTTAGAAACTTACTAGCTTTGTGATGTTGGGCAAGCCACCTAAACTTCCTGTGCTTCATGAAATGAGAGCACTGGACATAATGGCCTCTAAGATTCTTTCCAGCCTAGGTCTGTGACCTACTCTTCCCAATAACCCTGAGAGATAGGAGTACAAGTCTCATTAACTTTGTTAACCTAAACCAACAAGCATCTACTGAGCGTCTACTCTGTGTAAGGATATGAATAGGAGATGTGTATGTGTATGTGTATGTGCATGTGTATCGTATGTGTGTATGTGTATATGTGTGTTGTGTGTATGTGTATGCATGCACACAAAATATATACATGTGAGTATACATACATGCATGCATGTACATGCATATGTATATGTGTATAAGTGAAATATATATGTATATCAGGGTCCTGATATACATACACTGAATTGTATATAATTACACTGAATTGACTTGTGAACCAAATACATCCAAGGGTGACAATTAACATTATCAAATGTTTTTCCTTCGAAAACAGTTTTCTACACAACTCCTCCAGATATGGCAAGTTTTCAAGTTCATTTGAAAAATATTTGGGTTTATATACAACTTTTCAAGAACATAGTCATTCCATAAAGCCTCTCTGACCTCTGAGTAATCTCCAAAGCTTTCTTTCCAGTCCTAGGGGTTTTGGTTTTTTCCCCAAGCTTGCTTTCTGGTTTTCCTCAAGTCTCAGCTTAAATCCCTACTTCCACAAGAAGCTTTTCATGGTCTTGCTTAAGGCTAGCATCCTCCCTCTATTATTTCTAATTTACCCATATATAACTTGTTTGGACATAGTTTTTTGCATATTGTCTCCCCCATTAGATTGGAAGCTCTGTGGAAGACTGTGTTTTGCTTTTCTTTGTAACCCCAGTACTTGGCACATAGGGGGTTCTTAATAAATGTTTGCTGACTGGCTGACTGATAGTTCATTCTGCTGGCCTTTTTTATTTTTAAGGTAATCAGGGTTAAGTGACTTGCCCAGGGTCACACAGTTAACATGTATCTACTGGTCTTGCAGATAAGGAGACTAAAGGTCAGAAAGCCTAAGTGAAGGTCACACAGCTGGCAGATGGTGAAATCTGGATTTGGGCAATGTCCTCCATCCTGAAGGCTAGTGTTCTTATTATGTGGCCCAATCTATCTTTGAAAACAGAAACAACTACATAGTAGTTCCTTGGCAGGCCATGTTGCATTTCCTTCTTCCCCAAGAAGGGCCCTCCTTTGGCCCTCCCCAATCAAACAACCAACAAGCATTTATTAATTTATCTACTATGTTCCAGCCACTCTGTGAGAAGCAGGAGGGACAAATAAAAGTCTGTCTTTACTATCAAGTACTTTACATTCTATGACCCCTTTCAACCTCACTAAGTGTACAGAGGCAGTGCGGTGATAAAGTGGGTACAATATCAGGTCTGTAGTCAGGAAAACCCAAGTTCAAATTCTGCCTCAGACATTTCCCAGTTGTGTCACCCTAGACAAGTCACTTAACCTATGTTTCCTCAGTTTCTTCATCTGTAGAATGGAGATAATAATGGCATCTACCTCCCAGGGTTGTTGTAGGATCAAGTGAGAGATTTGTAAAGTGCTTGGTATAGTAAGTATTATACAAATGTTAGTTATTATTATTATAACATACCTATCAGTAAGAATTTACTAATTATTTATTACATGCCAGGCACTCGATTATATGTATGTGTTTATATAGTTTTATACCCTAATAGAATCAGCCCAAATCCATGTAAATCTTTTTTTTTTTTAGCATAAACAAGAGGAATCCTAACTAGGTCTTTTCAAAAGCATTGCCCATCTCCTTCTCCAAGTTATTGCCTATTCATTTGCCTCTAGAGTCACTATCTATTATAGTAGGGATTAGGGGACTGGAGACCTGGGCAGGAGCCAGTATACCTCTCCCTCCCAAATCAGCATGCCCCCTAGGGACAGCTTTGAGAGCTCTCAATTATCTATGCTAATGTTGAGAAGGGGCATAGTGGAAGCTAGAAGCAAGAAAGTCAGTGCTGCCTCTGACACATATTGGCTTTAGATGACTAGGGAAAGTCATTTAACTTTTCTTGTCAACTCTCAAAGACTGAGGCCATTTCCGAAGAGGAATTCCAGCAATGTTTTGAGTAACAGAATAACCATTAAAATAGGTGTACAACCATCCAAGGTAGCTACAGTGGTCAGTGTGTAAGGAGCTATGGGTGCCATATAATGCACACCTTAGAGTATGGAGATGAATTCAGAGAATATCACCACCTGATGTGGCATTAAAACCAAAAAAGGATGGCTGAGATTAAGCAGCTATTATGGGAATATCTTCTGAAACAAGGGTACATTTTGGGATGCCTTCCAGCAAAAACAAAACCCAAGAAAGGGAAGGCATCCATTTATAATGTGCCCATTTCAAGACCTTGTTGTTGCTGTTCACTCATTTACAACTCTTCTGACTTAATGGACTATGGCACCCCAGGCCCTTCTGTCCTCCATTTTTAACATTTAATACTGTCCACCGGTTTTCTTGGCAAAGATACTGGCATGGTTGCCATTTCCTTCTCCAATGATCACCCTTTGTCAGAACTCTCCACTTTGACCTGCCCATCTTGGGCAACCCTTCAGGTCTAAGATGAAGAGAAAGGTTCCATATAGGCAAACAATATTTATAGCAGCACTTTTTGTGATAGAAAACAAAACACCCCCCCGCCCACCAAAAAAAAGGAAGGAACAAACAAAACTTGGAAAAAATGGATGCCTACCAACTGTATTCAGTGTATTATATGAATGGAAGAATGAAGTGGGAACAGAGAAGGAAATAGCAAACCACTCCTGTATCTTTGCCAAGGAAACCCCAAATGGGGTCACAAAGAGTCAGGCACAATTGAAATGAGTAAACAATACCACCAACAATAGATATGAATGTAAGAGAATATCATTGCTCTGTGAGAGAAGATGAATTCAAATAATCTTGGATGCACTTAAGAAGAATAAAGCAAACAGTAGCAAGAAGACCATTTGCTTAACTACTACAATGATGGGGCAGCTTGTTGGCAAAGAAGCAGCTAGGTAGCACAGTGGGTGGGGCACCAAATCTGGAGTCAAGAAGACCTGAGTTCAAATTCAGCCTCAGACACCGACTGGCTGCGTGACCCTGGACAAGACACTCTACCCTGCTTACCTCAGTTTACTCGTCTGTAAATTGAGCCAGAGGAGGAAATGGCAAACCACTCCAGTGTCTCTACCAAGAAAACCCCAAATGGGATCACAGAGTTAAATATGACAGAACAATACCACTTTCTTGTTAAGAAGGAAGGATATATTAATAAAGAGATGGAGTGTTATGAAGTGAAAAACTATGGGAATAAACTTTTAAAAAAGATTATTTGAAGGAGTTGGAGATATTTGTTCTGCTAAAGAGAAATTTGAGGGTAAACAGGCTAGCTATCTTCAAGTACCAGAAGGGCTGTTACATGAAAAAGAGATTAGACTTGTTTTGCTTGGCCCCAGAGGGCAAAACCGGGACAGAAGGCTGGAAGTAGCAGAGGCAGATTGGAGCTCCTTCCTAATTGGAGTTGTCCAAACATGGGATGAAAGGCCTCTCCTGGGAATGGATTCCCTATCACTGACAGCCTTTAAATGGATGCTGTTCAGCCACTTGATGAGATTTTCGTACAAGGGCCCTTAGAGGGTGCATGAAATGGCCTCTGAAGCTCCTTCCCTCTCTTAGATGCTATAATTTTCTTCATAATTTGGCCCCTTCCTACTTTTCTAGTCTTTTTATACTTTATGCACTGGCCTGTTTGCTGTTCCTTGGAGGTAACCTTTCATTACCTGTCCTCTGTACGGGTTGACCCTTGTGTCTGAAATGTGCTTCCTCCTCTGTAGTCTGCCATTTCTCTACTGAAAGGGGGGAAACATGTTTTGTCATTGGTTGGTTGTCTAGAGTCAAGCTTGGTCATTCCTTGGTCAGAATTTGGTCAGAGTTCTGATGTCTTTTAGTACTATTTTTCTTTACATTATGTACCACTTCTCCAGGCTTTCTTTCTGACTCAGCTCAAATCCTACCTTCTCCAGGAGATTTCTTCCAGTTTTGTTTCATCTTTCATTAGAAGTAGCCCAATGACATCATAGGGCAATGTCTTGACTTGTCCCTGAATTGGATTTAAGCAAGGCAGAGCTGTCTTCCAGTAATCTCAGCTGCTAATACCTTCCCTTCTCAGATTAACTCCCACCTCCTCTCCAAGGGGAACAAGGTGGTGCAGTGGGGAGAATGCAGGACCTGGTGGCAGAAACACCTGAGTTTCAACCTAGCCTCAATTGCTCACTAGGTGTTTGACCCTGGGAAAGTCACTTAACCTCTGTTTGCTTCAGTTCTCCATCTGTATGTACAACCTTTTAGAATTGTGAGGATTAAATAAAATAATAATAATAATTAGTGTATCATTATATTATAGCATAATATAATAAGTGCTTGGCACAGTGCCAGGCACACAGTGAGCACTATATAAATGTCAGCCTTATTGTTGTTGTTGATATACATGTCTAGTATGTACCTAATGGAGGGCAGCTAGGAGGCATGTTGGAGAGAGTGCCAGGCCTGGAGTCAGAAAGGCTCATCTTCCTAAGTTCAAATCTAGTTTCAAACACTTACTAGCTGTGTGACCTTGGGCAAGTCATTTCACCCTATTTTCCTCAGTTTCCTCATCCCTAAAACAAGCTGGAGAAGGAAATGGTAAACCACTACAGCATCTTTGCCAAGAAAACCCTGAATACTCATGATGAAAAAATGCTATCCACATCCAGAAAAAGAACCGATGGAATCTGAATGCAGATTGAAGTATATCAGTTTTCACTTTATTTTTTCACATTTTTTTCTTTAGGTCTGTTTCTTCTTTCACAGCATGACTAATATGAAAATATATTTTGTTTGATTGTACATATATAATCTATATCAAATTGCTTAGCGTCTTAAGGGGGAGGGAGAAAATCTGGAACTCAATTTTTTTAAATGAATGTTATAAATTGTCATTACATGCAACTGGGGGAAAAAACTATTATTGATTAATTCTTTTTTTTTGGAGGGGGGAAGGCAAGGCAATTGGGGTTAAGTGACTTGCCCAAGGTCACACAGCTAATAACTGTGTCAAGTGTCTGAGGCCGGATTTGAACTCAAGTCCTTCTGACTCTAGGACCAATGCTCTATTCACTGTGCCACCTAGCTGACCCCCCCCAAAAAAAACTATTATTTAAAAAAGAGAGAGAGAAAGAAAACCCTAAATGGATTCCCAAAGAATCAGACATGACTTCATTAATTTAACAACAAACATTATTGTTGTTGTTGTTGTTATATATCTTGTATCTACCTATTTCCATGTTGTCTCTACCATTAGAATATGAGCTCCTTGAGAACAAGAATTATTTTTTTTTTTTGCTTCTCTTTGCATGCCCAGCATCTAGCACAGCTCCAGAACAAAATTAGCACTTAATAAATATAGCTTGTTGATTGATTGCTGGTGCCACCATTAGCATTCAAGAATGTTTGACAATCACCATATTAATTCCTTTCTCTTCCTCATGTGTTTATTGACTTTGAAAAATAAAACCTAAGCAAGTCAGGCATTACCAAATTGACAAACCCTCCTTCAATGAGGCAGTGGGTTCTCTAGCGTAAAAATCCAGCTTGTGGGTATTTTAGCCTGCTGGCTGTTGATCCAGGAATCTGGGGAGCAATCACAGCCCATCATGCAAATTCCTCTTCTTTTACAGTGTGTTGCCTAAATGAATGGCAGCTCTTTCCTTCGAAGGAGGAAACAGCGCCTTTAAGTCTCTTTCCAACAGTTACTTGGTCATGTGTGATGGGAAGCCAATGTTCAGGCTGAGCAAATTTTCTAAACCGAGGGGCTTAGCTGTTTAAAATTAAGTTTCCTTCAAATGCCCAGAGGCATCATTTGTGTATATCATGGATGAAGGGCGAATGAAGGGAGGAAAATTAAAGACAGCAACATGTGGACTGCATAAAATTAAGCCCAGGTAAACTGTAATAAGGAATCAATCGGGCACAGCACATCTGGGCACTGGACTTGTATTTGTTCTGTTGTTGTCATTGTGTCCTCTGTTTTTTAATGACAGAGACATCAGAGCTCCCTTCACGTATAATGAGGATGGATTCTACATCCTCTAACTTGGCATGGTGGAATGGAAAGAACCTTGGATTTGGAGTCAGAAGGTCTGGGTTCATATACCAGCTCTGATGCTTACTATCAGTGGAACTTTGGGCCAGTCACTTCAGCTCTGTGCTCACCAATCTTCTGACATTGTCTCTCTTTGCTCCAGTTCATCTTCCATTAAGCTGCCAAAGTGATCTTCCTAAACCACAGACCTGATCATATCATTTCCCCCACTCCTCACCGAGAGAGCCCACAGCCTCCCTCTTATCTCCAAAATAAAACAGAAAGTCCTCTGTCCAGTGTCTGAAACATAGTGCCTGGCCCTTCATGACCTGGCTCCCTCCTACCTTTCCAGTCCTCTTATACCTGACACACTCCCCACATCCTCTCCAATCCAGTAACACTGACCTTCTCTCTGTTATTTTCAATTTATCTTTTACGTAGCATGGATATTGGTGCCCCCCCCCCCCACACTGCTCCTTGAGGGAAGAGACCGTCTTTTGTCTTTGTATTGCTATTACTTAGCACAATGCCTAATACATAGTAGATACTGTTTATTGATTGCTGCTCCTCACACAAGACAATCCATCTTCTTCTCAGTGAATTTTCACTTGTTATCCCCCATTTTCATAGTGGTGTCCCCCTCATCCCTGTGCTTCCTGTCTTCCCTGGCTTTCTTCAAGCCCCAGATAAAATCCCACCTTCAAGGTTTTCCCAATCCTCCCTTATTCTAGTGACTTCCCCTTGAACTTATCTCCATTGTAGACCATATGTATCTTGCTTGTGCCTGCTGTCTTCCCGGTTAGACTGTGAACTCCTCGAGAGAAGGGACTGGGTTTTTTTTGCCCCTCTTTGTATCCTTAGCATTTAGCACAGTGCCTGACATATTGACTTGATCTGAGGACAAAAGGAAAAAGAACTGGAGAACAGGGAAAACAGTTTTACTCCGAAGTGTTCGAAGAGAAAGCCTCCTTTAGGGGAATAAGGTGTTGTTAGTGATAGCCAGCTGTGCTGCAGTGAAATCTCCTTCAAGGTATAAAACACCTGAATTTCAGAGCAGCAAGGAAGAGGCCAGCCACTCTGTTGTATACTTGTGTGTGATCCTTAAAAAAAGTGTCAGAATGCCATCATGAAAACATCAACCAGTGAAGCTCAGGTGTGTTTGGGGAGGTTGGGAGGAGCTGGTAGTGGCAGGGAGGAATTCGTTGTATGCAATACTATATCGTGATACATACATACAAGCTAATTCAATTATTTGATTCAAGTTAATTCAATAATTCGGTTCAACCAGTATTAAGTGCCTAATATAATAAAAATAGCAATAAAAATAGGCATTTACATAACAGTGAGTTTTATAAAGTGTTCTACATACATTATTTCATTTGATCCTCATGATAACTCCAAGAGACAAGCACTGTTGTTGTCCTTCTGTTTCAGATTAATAAACTGAGGCTTAGGCAAATGAAAGGACTGATCCATGGTCACATAACGTATGTGTCTGAGGCAGGTTTTCAGTCTAGATTTGACTCCAAGTCAAGAGCTCCCTCCAGGGGACCACTCTAGAGATACATATGTAAGCCACATGTTGCAGTCCGTACAAAAGTAGACATAATAATTAACATAGCTGAGCTTGAGAGGAACCATCCTACATCAGTGTAGTGTATTTGAAAGTATCCTGGATTAGAAATCAGTAGATCTGCATTCAAGACCTGTCTTGGCCACCATGTGACCTTGGGCAACTCAATTTTCCTCTTTGGGGATCAGTTTCCTGTAGGACTATGTGATACTAAGCTTACATTCTGTAGTATTGAGTTGGATAATCTTAAAGGAAAATATAATCCAGCTATGATGGCTGCATTCTGCCTGTTGACTGAATCAGAACCCTTGTGACAGCTGGCCAGGGGACCGTCTCCCCTGGGCAATTCTGGAGCCACAGCCAGATGCTTATCTCACTCTTTGGCTGTCCTTTTTCTAAATACCATGCAGACTACCACCTTCTTTTTATGACCACATTTCCTGGAACTGGTCACAATTAATTAGGTCACAGTTTATTTTATGTTAGTGATATTGAAGTCTCTCTGAGATTTTAGAAACACCCTAGATCCTTGAGATCTGGAGAACACCCTAGTGTAATCAGCAATGCATTCATCTCACAAAGTGACAGGTTGGGGGGTAGGCTCTTTTGTGACCAAAACTCCCTTATGTCCTAGCTATAGTAGGGAAAGAAAGGAGGGCTAAGAAGGGTCACAGAGTAGCCATTAAGTTTTCATCATAATGGCTGACATTTTTATAGTGTTTTCAGATTTGTAAAGCATTTTACATAGATAATTTCATTTAAACATCTGTTAATACTTAATATAGCACAACCACAGAAATACTAATAAATGTTTAACAACTGGCTCCAATACACACACACATTTATATATGTATGTATATATATATATGTGTATACATACATATACAAACACATATACAGGATGTAATTTTTTTTTCTTTTTGGAGGGGGGAAGGTAGGGCAATTGGGGTTAAGTGACTTGCCCAAGGTCACACGGCTAGTTTTTTGTGTTAAGTGTCTGAGGCCGGATTTGAACTCAGGTCCTCCTAACTTCAGGGCCGGTACTCTACTCACGGTGCCACTTAGCCACCCCTATAGGATGTAATTTTAAGCTTAATCTGCAATATTAATTTGTCTCCGATTCTTTCTTAAGTCACTAAAACAATAGTTCAGTCTCCAATTTGTAGCATTTGCTGAAGTTCTGAGGTGTAAACACAGTGAAAGGTTCACAATTGGCTCTCAAACTGACTAAGCTAGCTTTAGCATGTCCATGGTTACCATCCTGATATATAGGTAGGCATTTAAAATAGTGTTATCCCCATTTTACAGATGGGGAAACTGAGGCTCAGAGAGCCAAATGAATTGCCCATCGTCACATAGCTACTTAAGCATAAGATATAGGATTTGAACATAGGTCTTCATGATTCTGGGTAACTAGGTGGTGAGGTGAATAGAGCACCAGGCCTGGAGTTCAGAAGACTCATCTTCCTGGAGTTCACATCTGACCTCAGACACTTACTAGCTGTGTGACCCTGGGCAAGTCATTTAACTTTGTTTGCTTCAGTTTCCTCATCTATAAAATGAGCTGGAGAAGAAAATGGCAAACCACTCCAGTATCTCTGAAGAAAACCTTTCAAAAAGGAATTACAAAGAGTCAAACATGACTGAACAACCACTAATGATCCCCATTGTTTTATAGAATCTTAGAATGTTTACACTAGAAGGGACTTTAGAGGTTGTCTATACAACTCTGGTTTTGCGGATGAGAAAGAAGTCCATTTGGTAGCCCACATATTGAAGCTCGTTGGCAGATCAGCCCTCCTGTACATATAGGGCTACTTTTAGTCTTATCCATAGATCCTTCTTATCTCCTCTAAGAAGAAAGAAAAACAGTAAAGTGTTTAAACAATATTAGAGTTTATTTATTGCCCCTACATTAAGATTTAGATTGGAACCATTAGTTTATTCATTCATTCATTTATTCTTTTTTTAATTTTAATTTTTTTATTCATTATTTAATTAGCATTTACTAAGTACCTGTTATTTGCAAGGCACTGTGTTGGCTTTTGGTAATGCAAAGACAAAATGGAAAACAGACTCTACTTTCAAGACATTTAAATGTTGCTGAGGAATAAACAAATATTCACAAATAAGTCAATATAACATATAATTTGACTGAGGGTGGTAATGCAGGAGTAGGGGAGAATGGACACTAATAATTGGGAAAATCAGGAAAGGTCCTATATTGGAAGGGGCTCTTGAACTGAGCCTCGAAGAAAACTCAGGCTCCTTGGCAGAGGTGAGCAGGGAGTGCATCTCAGGCATTGCAAGAAATGAAAAGGACATGGGATATAGAATATCATGTTGCATTGGGTGGAGATGGCAAATCAGTAACTCTTGAACACATAATGGGAAAATGATATGAAATCTGTCTTGGAAAGATAGGTTGGAACCAGTATGTTTTGCTGGTATTTGGCTTTAAATACCAAATAAAGTCATTTATACTTTATCTTAGAGGTAATGGGAAATCACTAAAACTTTATCTTAAGCATTATTTTAGGAATTAAAGTAATTACAGACTGTTTAACTTCCATCCTAATTGATTCCATCAGTGACTTTTGTTTATCTCAGCAGGTCATCAGTCTCAAGCTGTGGAAGCCAAAGGGAGAATTTTTTTCTACTGATTCAAGGGCATTCATTATCTTCTTTTGGTCAGGAAAGGAGCTAGTCTTGTCAAAGATAAGACCTAGTGTGGGCCAGAAGAGCAAACCTGTCCAACTGAGACAGTAATTGCCAAAAGTTTGAAATTGGGAGAATGAGAGAAGAGATCAAGGGCCTTTGGCCATTTCTTGTAAAGAAATGAGACATGATTTCAGGAAACAGTGGTATGCATCTAGAATTAGAGACTGTTAAAATAAGTGTGTATTTCATTTTAGATTTCTGAAGGAGCCTTTTTGTTTGTTTGTTTTATTGTGTATGTCTGTGAAATTTTGGGTAAAATGTTGAGTTCCAGACCCGAATTCTTTCTTTTCTTCCCCTTGCTTTGTACTAGTTTTAAGAGTTGCTGTAGTTATTATGTCTATTGGAACCACAAAGAAGTGACGAATCCAGGATGTACCTCTGAGAGAACATGCCAAGATATCCCAGGCTTCCTACTCAGATTATAAACCTATTTGTGTTCTTGTGTCTAAAAGTGCACCTACGCACCTGTGATAGTTGCTAAGAAAAGGAAACCCCCAAAGCAACCCCCAATGCCAGAGGAAGGTCAATGGCATTTTGATATCTTGAGGTGCTGGCTCTTCTCCCTTTCAATCTGTGTTTAGAGTAAAGGGCCCTGATAAAATCCCTCAGATTTGACTTACAAAATGGTTCAGTTTCTATTATTTACCAATGGTCATTCAAGAGTCACTCTTTTCAAATGGCCATTAATCTTTCCTCAAAAATATTGCTGTATCACTATCTCCTCGGGTATGCTACACATGATGAGTGGTCTCATTGCTGTTCACTCAGTAGCTTCCTAGGGGGCCAATGCTGCAATTAAAGGGCACCAAAGAATTTTCATTTCAGTGACTAATTAGTTACTAGTTACCAATTCGGGGGTCCAATCAACTCAAACTTTATGAGCACAGAAAAGAGTCTGGTGAATATTTTTGCCATATGTCATCAAGTAGGATCAAGTGATTATAGGGAAATGCATTGGGCTGCTTGGGCAGAAGCCATTGGATTGGCATGAGTACTAATGCTAATATTGGTCAATATGCTGGGATTTATGTACCTATTTCCTCCCAAACAGAGGGATTATAGAAATCTCAGCAGTTCTGTAGACTCCAGGAGCAGCTAGGAAATCTCAAATTCAGACTCACTAAGGTTGTTTCGAGGTGGCTCAATGGAGAGAGCGCTGGGTCCAGAGTCAGGAAGATCTGAGTTCAAATCCCATCTCAGATACTTACTTCATTTAACATCTGTTTGCCTAGGGGGCAGCTAGGTGGCTAAGTGGATAGAATGCTGGGCCTGGAGTCAGGAAGACCTGAGTTCAAATGTGACCTCAGATATATTTACTAGTTGTGTGAAACTGAGCAAGTCACTTAACCTCCATTCGCCTGGTCCACTGGAGAAGGAAATGGCAAACAATTCCAGTATCTTTGCCAAGAAAGCTCCACACAGAGTCAAGAAGAATTGGGCATGACGGAATGGCAACAACAACAAAAGAGATTTCCGGGGTTAGGATTTGGGCCCCTAAAACATGTAGTGAATTTTCATGCATGTTATTGAAAAATTCAACAAACATTTCCATTCAACTAGCATTTTTTGAGTATCTGCTGGGTACAGATTTCTTAGATGGCAAGGAAATATGATGCTGGTGAGATTGTGGGGGAGGATCTTGAATCCTGAATGATGAGATTGTGTAGGACATTTTCACACACTCCACATTCCAGCCAAACTGAATTTCTAACTGTCCCACAAAATTGGCTTTCCTCTTCCAGCCTTGCACCTTTGCGGAGGTTGGCCCCCCAAGCCTAGAATGTACTTCCTCTCCAAGCTGTATCTAAGAGTCCATGACCTCCTTTAATGTTCAGTTTACGTGGAACTTTATAGGTGAAGCCCCTCCTAATGCCCTTAGCTGTCAATGTTTTTACCTTCCTCAAAATACTTATTCTTTTATAGGTTCTTTCCCCCTGAAGAATATAAGTTCTTTACTGTCAAGGACTGTTTTTGTATCCCCAATGCCTTGTACAAAGTTCACACAATAAATGTTTATTAAATTGGATTGGAGACAATATGGAATAATGGACTGGACTGAATTAGAAGTCAGAATGACGGGTTTAAATCCTCCTTGAGATTCTGCATCATGTGAAGTCTGGACAAGTCATCTAATTTCTCTGAGGCCCAGGCTCTTCATTTGCAAATAGAGGTGTTAGAACCTAACCCTGGGGGTTATTGTAAGGCTCTGATAAGATAGCGCTTTGCAAACCCTAAAATGGCATGCAGATTTCGGGTCAACAAGAATTTATTAAATTCTTACTCTTTGGCACTAAAGTGATGGAGATACAACAGAAATCAAGGAATAGTTCCTGCCCTCAAGAAGCTCCTATTCTAAGGCAGGACCCAACATACCAAGAACTAGGTTCCTTGTTTGTCCTTTGATTTTGAAGAAGACCAGTGATAGTCATCATGGGGTGATGACTTGCTCATAAATTGGATTTAAGTGAGGCAGAGTGCACACAGTCACCAGCCTCACTTTCTCTTCTAGAGTCATCAAAGCCCAGTGCCAGGACCAAAGTCAGGATGAATGGAGATGATCCAGGATGTAGTGAATGATCTTGGTGTCTTCAATGTCTGACCAAGGTCTATGCACTCGAAAATGCACATGCTACAGCTTCTTAGAGCTGCAGGTGAGAAGTACATAGATTGGATGGAAGGCAACTTTCAAAGGAAGATGCTGGTATTGTAAAGTATTAATTATGCTTCCTGTTGCACTGGAGAAGAACTGGCCATTTCCTAGGAGAAAATAAGGGTCATCTGTGTCATTGGAGTTATGATATCTAGGAGACAGATACACATAATTCTGGGGAAGGATCCCAGATAAGTAGGGAGAACCTAGGCATGAAGGTTTTCCAGGAAAGAATACAATTGTATGAAATACATTATTGACTTTTTTTCTGGGTAATAACTGATACCTGGTCTTTTTCATTTGAACATCTCAGAGGCAGTAAATAAAATATCTGGGTGCTGCATTGTTTAGTTAGATTGTTAAATACAATTGGGAACGAAAGAGAGAGGAAGAGGAGGAGAGGGAGGGAGAGAGGAAAAGAAGAGGAGAGAGAGGAAAAGGGGTGGGAAGGAGAGAAAAAGCAGAGGGAAGGAGAAAGAGAAACTATGGATTCTTATGGGAACACTGTTGAAGAAGCTTGAGACTCACCTCTTTCTAAATCTCCCTCTAGTTACTAATTTTATATTAATATCATATTAATAGTGTCCTTGGTTGCACTATAGTTAATATTAATGAACCATTCCCTCTGACTCCAGTTCTCTGACTGTACAAATGCATACCAGCTCTTTCTCCTTCCCCCAGGAGTCATTGGACTCCTTTCCACATATGTAATTGAATAGCATACCCTCTTTTATTCTCCGTGGTAAGCGGATCCTAATTCAACACCTGTATTCTATTGTCCTTGTAATGGGAACCAAAGGTGAACGAACCTGGCTACAGAAGGAGACCTGAGAGAAGGGACCAGGCTAAGAGCAACTCCAGAGGGGGCAGGTTTTACTCTTCCCTTCTTCCTTTTTTGCCAGCAATGGCAACCATGAGTACTTTATATACCAAGATGTAACGCAATTTAATAGGAAGTAGCTGTTGATTGGCCTATGCTCATATATACTCAGAGTTTGCCATTCCCTTCTCCCTCCTCTATTTGGGGTCACTGAATTGAGATACTTCCTGTAAGTAAGTTCCTTACTCTATGAAGAAAGAGGGACAGATCTGGAATGGAATAAACCCAGCTTTGATTCTGATGCCTAAAGAATGGATAATGTGGTATTTTGCAAATAGAATACTAGACTAGGAGTCCAGAATACCTGAGTTCAAATCCACCTCTCATACTTTTTAGCTGTGGTTCAATGGGCAAACCACTCAGCCTCCCTGAAACTCAATTTCCTCATCTGCAAAATAGAGAAAGTAACATCCTTATAGAATTGTTGCAAGGCTCAAATGAGATAATGTAGGTAAAGTGATATACAAGCAACAGTGACCATTATTACACCATCAAGGTGCTGGAGACTTGACCTGTTTGTTGGGGGAAAAGGGAAACCCATAGCTTATAAAATGCTACTTGGAAATTGTCCCTATGACGTTGTCTGTGCAATAGGTTGGATTTTTCAGACATGTCACTGTTAATCTCCTAAAAATCTGTGTCTGACACTCCCAATATTTAGCTTTTCTTTGTTGATACATGTACATCCATATGAATGTCAAACAATGGAAGGGATTCCATGAATACAATCAGGAACAAGTGTCATAGCTTTAAAGTCATGCCTCATTGGTTTCCCAAAGCTAGGTTATGAAACTTCTTGAGGTCAGGGGGTAGGGCTCATAACTCTCTGTAGCCCCAGAGCTTAGTCCAACTGCTAATGCCTATTGAAGACGATGTTAGTGGGGCCAACCTTTACCAAGATAAATTACCTGTCACATCAGTGTGTTTATTTTATCAGCTTGCTCTCTCCAGCTCTGGGAACCTGAAGAACCAGGTTCCCCTAGCACCCTCTCTGCTTTCCCACAGTACCTAAACCTATTTAGGTGGTTGGATGTTTTCCATTGGCGAGTACCCCAACACTGCCTTTGGCAGTTAGAAAGTTCTTCCCTCCTCCCCCTTCTTCTGTCTGAAGTTGAGCCTTGAGCTCTACTAGAAATTAGATTTATTGCTAAATACTCTAATGCCCATAAATCTTCTTTTTTAATGAATTGGACCTGTAGGCTGAGTTTAAAATATGAAGCTGAATCGAGTCTGCTGCTGCTGTTAGCAATGCCAACAACAATATAGAGACAGATCACTGTCATCAGTGTCGGGGGAATTTCAAGAAAGACTCAGCTCTCTACAAAGTTCCACATCTGCACTGTGTTAAGGCCAGATGACTTCATCTGGATCAGCAGTGTTCCGGAGAGTATTTTCTTTATCACAAAAGAAACCACTAATTTATTTGTTCACTCTTCTACATAAATATAGATGTAGTCCCGGTGTGATACAAGTCACTTTTCCCCTTTCTGTCTCTTGTTGTTCTAACTGGTCTGTGGGGGGTGGGAGTGATGGAGAGGAATGCACAGGTTTCAATTTTGTTCTAAAGAGAAAAAATTAAAGACTTAACCTGCATGTGTATCAAAGCTGAGGTAGAGATACACCTGGGAAGTTCAGGTAGGAATTGGCCAGGGGGTGACAGGAGGGGAGGGGAATAAGGAGGCTGAGTAGAGGAAGGTTGGCCATAAATTGAGGCCCAGATTCCTGGCAGCCAACAGCCCCTGTAGCCAGCTAAATGAGCCTCTCACTGATCTTACTTCAATGTGAAATTCTCATCTTGACTGTATTAACTGGGGGCCCCAGAACTAACTGGGCTCTAAGGAAGGCAAACTCCAAATAAGAGACCCCTGAAGGAGAAAGTCTGTGAAAAGGTGCTTAACATTTTACAAATATCTTCTCTTAGCAGATTTCACTGGGAGCATGTCTATGCCCCTTGAAATGAATGTAGTGTATGTAGACTTAGTATATCATGTATGGGTGTGTAGATATGTGGGGGTTAGGGTTAAACCCAGGACCTGTAGTTATTAATTGGGGGGTTGGGGGTTGGGATAGAGGAGAGGGTTGGTGATATTAAGAAAAAAAAGTGGAATAGGTTAAAAGAAAAAGGAAAAAGATTAATATATCTGCAAAAAGAATGGATAGTGAGATTGAGTGTCCAAGGTCCCTTTCAGTGCTGAATCTCTGATCCTATGAACTTTTTTCCAAGCTATGGAACTGGTGTGGGAGGGATAGCTGGTGTAACATTCTGTGAGTCTTTTTTGTACTGATATACAAGCTTGAGTTTTATCCTCTCCCAGTGTGTCCTGATGGTTCTGACCTACCAAGAAATTCAAGAAAATATCTATGTTGCTATGATGTTTTCTATTTTTTTTAAAGGCAGGGTGGTCTAGACTCTAGAGACCTGTAGGCCTGTGAGTTCCTTAATTATATGGGGCTGCCAACTCCAGTCACTTCGTTTTGGGAGAACTTTCTTCAAGCTCAAACTCTCAGCCTGCATATTGTCAGAAACAGTGAATGTTGAGCTGGCTAAACAGACACAGATGTGTTGCTGGTTCCCACATGTACACTACCTGGCTGCATCATTGCCTCCAATCCTAATCCATCAACCTCTATTAAGTGACTGCCAAAAACTGACTAGCTTTTTTTTTTGGGGGGGGGGGTTGTTCAAAATATACTAAGTATATTTACATAAAGTATGAGTATAAACTCAAGTACTAGAGACCCTGCCTTCCATTGTTTGGATCTTATTAAAGGTCCAGAATGAGAAAAAAATGCTCAGGGAGCCTCCTTGAGAAGTACTGTAGAACAGTGGATAGGGCATGGGAATCGGAATCAGAGAATCTGGAATCTGAACCCAGATATGCTACTTATAGCACCATGGACAATGCACTTAACCTCTGGGCCTTGGTTTCCTTGTATGTCAAATGAGAGGTTGAACTCAGTGGCCTCTAATGTCTCATCCAGTTCTAAATCTGTGAGTTTATGGACTTTCAGCCACCCCATTCCACCATCCAGAAATGTCAAAGATGTTTGGCTATGTCAGCCTAGCATGTATGGGACAGGGCCCCTGATGTTTTGAGACCAGTAAACACAGAGGAGCAAAAGCTGAATATCTTCAGCTATCATAAGAAAATATTCAGAATTCTTTCACTTTCTTTTTTGGTGTATTTTGTCTATAGGCACACCCTGTGCTTTTGTTCTGGTCTAGCCATTTGTTTCAGGCATGCATAATCACATACACCTGGTCTTCTCACAAGGACCAACCGTGTCATAAATATCATTGGGAATCACCACAAAGAAAAGATATTTAAATTCCCTCCCATATCTAAGTCCAAAGATCCTATGCCTTAACCTAAGTCAGTCCCAAAGCCTGAGTAGACTGCCCTAGAAGGGTCAATGGAGCCAAGAAGCTATGAGGATACTGGGCATACAGAAAAAGGTGGGGAAGGAAGGCAGGCTAGCCAGCCTAGGCTGTGAGGGTAAGCCAGTCCAGGAAGAAGAGGATAAAAGTATCTTGGACCAAAACTTAGACAGTAAGGTCAAAGTGAATGGTGCTAGGCTTTGGGGATACACAAATGAAAATAGAAGAATGTCTGCCCTCAAGGATCTTACCTTCTGTCTTGTTAAATGACATGTAGCACACATAACATAAAGACCCAAGTTTATGAAAATATATATACAGAATACAAGCAATTTGTGGATAAGACACTGGTCTCCTAAACCAGAGATAGCTTGTTCAAGTTCCCCTGGAGTGAATTATTTTTGGTCCTCGGAAGCAGAATTGGGAGCCATAAGTACATGAGTAAATTGTGTGTATGTGTGTGTGTGTGTGTGTGTGTGTGTGTGTGTGTGTGTGTGTGTGTGTGAATGAACAAGTATTCAGTTCTTGGTCAGTCATTTTCAACTCTTCATGACTCCACTTGGGGTTTTCTTGGCAAAGATTGTTATTGTTGAGTCGCATCCTGATTCTTATGATCCCATTTGGGGTTTTCTTGGCAAAGATACTGGAGTGGTTTTCCATTTCCTCCTCTAGCTCATTTTACAGATGAGGAAACTGAGGCAAACAGGGTTAAATTGACTTGCCCAGAATCACTAAGCTTGTAAGTGTCTGAGGCTGGATTTGAACTCATGAAGATGAGTCTTCCTGACTTCAGACCCTGCACTCTATGCACTATGGCACCACCCAGCTGCTCCAATGAACAATTAGAACGGTCCAAAAATGGACTGAGTTGTCAGGACTTGGAATGTTCTCCCTCATCAGAGGTCTTCAAGCAAAGGCTAAATAACCACTTAAGTAGTTCGTAAGGGGAATTCTTGGACTGGCTGACCTCAGAGGTCCTTTCCAACTCTGCAATTCTGATAGTGAGGTTCATGTAGACCTTCCAATGTAGGCCTGTCTTTAGTCTTTCCCCTACAGGGAAGAGCTATGGCGTTTTTAGCCAGCTCTTAGAGCTTTCTATTGGGTCTCAACTACAGTCTTCGGCAGGAGTGCTATCGTCAGCACCACCTGCTAAGATATCCTCCATTCTCTGGGAGGCTATCATTCTAAAGTTTTTCCCATGCAGAGAAGGTCTAGAGGTGTCTTCAGTAAACTCAGTCAGCACAAAAATGATACCAAAACTCTTTCCCTTCATCTCTTGCATCAAGAGACTGTGAAACTCCCAGCTAATGACCATATATCTAATCCACTCTACCAGCCTGCACACAGAGAGGAGCAGATGTGCAGGCTGACTTCACATCTGTTATTGGAACTTTTTTGTGAATATTCTCACTCCTCTACTATCACCTCTGAATCCCTTAGTACAACTCTCATCTGATTTAAAGTTAGAAATATCTCAGTTCCAAGTCTTTCTCACGTCCCCAGGCTGAGGCAAAGATCCCCAGGGCTCTAATCCTTAAATGGAAAAGAACTGAGAGAAATCATGGCAGAGAATCTACCTTTAATCTCCCCTGTTTAAGCTTTTCTATTCTATGCAAATTACAAGGGCTGGGCTAGCTAGAGAAAGACTGAAAAGATTGGTGACACAAAGCCCACTTTCCCTTAGAAACGAATTAATCATAACCTGTCCTCTCTTGGCTTTCTCTACAATAGGAGTTCTTAACCTGTTATCTGTGATCTTCATTAAAAAAAATTCTCATTAAGTCTATTTCAATGTCATTATTATTATTGCAATCTCATATATTTTATTTTGTTCATTTAAAAACATGATTTTGAGAAGGGGTCCATAGTTTCACCAGACTGTCCACTGGGGCCATGATACAGAAAAGGCTAACCCTTGCTCAGCATTGTTAGGGTTAGGGTTAACCCTTTCAGAGTTCTTTCCAACATCACCATGTAAATATAAAACTATTATAGTTCGGTTCACTCTGAGCCCAATCGTGGAATTTCCCTAAGTACTTAGTCCAGGAAATAGCTTTCTAGACAAATCATACTTAGCCACTAGGAAGTGAAAAAATTGAATCTAAGGTCATTGAATCTAATCTTCCTGCCAGTGTATGATGGAATAATGAGATATAAAAGTACCTTTTCCCTGTTGCTGGAGTACAAATTTAGATAGAAGCTTTGGTCTATAACCCCCTAGAGGTTCTATCCTGGCCCCAGGTGAATAGACCTAAGAAACTGGAGTACTCCATACTAAAGTCTGGGAGTTTCTTCTAATGAAGGTGATCCCTAGAGTCCTGGACCAATGCTAATGCTCTGAGACACCTGGTTCTAGATTCTAACTAGAGAAAGTTGAGGGAGTGGGATGTGTCATCTTTCCCCTTTCTCTTCAGGAGGGACCCTACATTCTCTCCAATCACACACTCAGCCTTCGTAAATAATCATGGGACACCATTGGAAATCTAAACAGGATCAACATCTCATGCTTATTTTAGACACCAAAGAGTCACATTAACAAAGCAAGGGGCTGTTCTTTGATCTGTATCCCATCCATTCTTTTCAAAATCACAAGCCCCAGACCTCCCGCCTACCTCTGATCTTTTGTCCCATGTCAATTCATGAACAGTCATAAAATGCTTTGAAGATGAAGGCAGCCTGCTAGTAGGGTCACCATGATGCCACTCTGGTTTAATTGCTCATGTTTACTCAACATATGACCTATTAAAAAAGATTTTCCTTGTTTTTCAGTTCAGCTGCCTGTGAAATATATTTGCACTGTCTCTGGTATATACCATTGCAGACACACTATATGAGTAATTTTTTCCCATTTTTTGTCTCCCCTTTCAAAAAAAGAAATAGTCTTCTCTTATTGGAATGTGTCACCATGAGCCAAAAACAGTATTTTTTTTAAACTAAACCTGTGATTTCATTGGTATGGAAAACTCCTAGTGAGAGAATTACGTCTACCAACGTAGATCAGTGTTCCCTTTACAACTTACAGTTTAGAGAATTGCCTGCCACACTGAAATGTTTTTTTTGTTTGTTTGTTTATTTGTTTTGTTTTGTTTTTGTCTTTTTGGGGGAGGGAAGGAAGGGCAATTGGGGTTAAGTGACTTACCCAAGGTCACATAGCTAGTAAGTGTTAAGTATCTGAGACTGGATTTGAACTCAGGTCCTCCTGACTCTATTCACTATGCCACCTAGCTGCCCCAACACTGAGAGTTTTTAGTGACTCACCCAAGGTCAGAGAAAGAATTTGAACCAAGGTCTTCCTGACTCAGAGGCCACCTCTATATCATGCTGCCTCTCAACAGTAATCATTTTTAAGTGAGATACGTTTTAAAATTGAGTATTCACATAATTAATTCATCTCATGATACTGAGTACTCTCAAATTCTAGAAAGGCATTGATGTTTTTGTAATCCCATAATCTTTCAGCGTAGGTGAAAAGAAAAACTAAAACAATGCATATAGAAACTAATGAACACAAAGTGGCAGAATAACATGCCTTGTTCTCTGAAATAGAAACCCCCATCTCCCAACTCAGTATATTCAAAAGTATTGCCTTCAAAGGGTTAGCCTGAAAAATACCAAGCAAATATACATAACCCTCTTCCCCCTGGAATCTGAGGCTCAGATAATTGCAGGGCTTCTTAAAATTCTTCCACTCTTGAGCCCCTTTTCAAACTTCAGCAGCATTTGTTGGAGTTGCCCGGAGTGATGGGGTGCATAGTGCAAAGTGTGCATGCTTTGTGTTCAGGATCAAGACTGCAGGGAAGTTGTTGGATACAGCACTGGCAAGTACTACCAGAAACCTCGGGTTCATCACATGTTTGATTTTTAATTAATTTTTGGTTGTTGCACATTCAGAAACCTTTTACTGTTGCCAAACTTTTCTTGACCCCACAGGGTCTCTGTAATTGGCTTGAGTGTCTGCTAGTGTGTTGGGCTTTCTATCCTTACCACATTTTGTGATTGAGGAGGGGTAATGTCAAAAATTGGTAATAGGACTGTTATTTTCTCATTGAATGAAAAGTACAAAGAAAGACCATCATCTTTCATTCACATACCTACTTCCTTTAAGTAGAAATAGGGGACTGACCATATGTTTTTTTCAAGTATTCTGAATCTTCTAGAGGCAATAGGGAGCCATTGAAACCCCAGGACCTTTCAACTCCCTAAAGGTGCCTTAGATCCCTCTGTCATGGATAACCTAGAGGGACTTGCTCAACATTGCTTTTAGAAGGTACCTTATATCAACATTCCTGTTGAGTTTGTCACAGGCAATGATGTAATGTGGTTTGGAATAGATGACCTCTGGGCTCCTTTCTTACTCAGATTCTGTGATTCTAGAAGGCAAATGGCATTTCTGGGAACACCACATTCTAGGACTGCCAAGTTTCAGCTTGCACCTCCATAACCCATACTGTGGACCAAACAGCTGCTCCATGTTGAGAACATGAGCACCCTGTTGTCTTTACAATATTGTTGTCAACATGGAGCAACTGCATGGTGCGGAGTATAAGTCATGATGGTACAAACTGAAATTTGGCAGTCCTAGAATGTGGAGTTCCCAGAAATGCCATTGGCCTTCTTGAATCACAGATTCTGAGTTAGAAAGGAGCCCAGAGGCCATCTATTCCAAACCACATTACATCACTGCTTGTGATAGACTCAACATACACTGACATTTGCCAGGACAGGCCCGTCTTGGGCTGACACAGCATCCCTAAAAGGTGACAGAAGGTCTCAGAATCAGCCCTTTTCCTCCCTAGTAGGAAAGAGATTCTGTATTTCAGAAAAGTAGACTATTGTGTCTAGGAGGTTCTGACTTCTAACTCTCTTACCTCTTACCAAAAACAAACAACGTATAAGCCTTCTGCTTTCTCAAAGCAATCACACACACACACACACACACACACACGCACAAGAATAGACTGACAGGTACAAAACTATAGCAGTGAGGCAGCTAGGTAGCACAATGAATAAAGCACCAGCCCTGAGGTCAGGAGGACCTGAGTTCAAATCCAGCCTCAGACACTTGACACTTACTAGCCTTGTGACCTTGGGCAAGTCACTTTACCCCAGTTGCTCTCCAAAAAGCAAAAAACAAAAACAGAACAAAAACAAAAATATAGCAGTTCTTTTTGTAATGGCAAAATTGGTATATGAGGGGGTATCTACCCATTGGGAAGTGGTTTAATAAATGATGTGATATGGATATGATAAAAATCTATTGTGTTGTATATGTCAAGGTATTAAGAGACACCCTGTTTTCCAGAGCTAACACCCAGCAATCAGGCTGTGCCCTGAGCTTGGCATAACAACAATTCTTTGCCCTCACCATCTGGATGATCTCACCCTCTGGCAAAATCAAATAGTTATTGTATTACTTTGTCCAGCACCAGGTGTTCTCTGAGCTCAGACAAGCACCAGACAAGTATCTGTGTTATGGTCATAAAGCCCTGCTATGAATCAAACTTTGTTATTACCCCTCATTGTCAGGGCTACAGCCCACTGTACAACATTGGTCTAGTGTAAAGACCTCCTCATACCACTTTGGGTGCCCCCACCAGGGTCAGGGCCCTGGCACATGTGTCTAGATCCCTCCTTGCTTATAAACCTTTCCTTCACTTTGAAATTAAACTTCTGTTTGATTCCTGCCTCTCCTGCTTCTAGCCTGTTATGTTCTGCTCCAGCCACCCATGGTTCAGAGTCTAGTTTGGTCTGGTTGACATGTAAGAGATGATAAAGGGGATGATTTCAGAGAAACCTGGGAAGACATATGAACTGATGCAAAGCACAGTAAGCACAACCTGGAGAATAACTCATACAAGAGCAACAATATTGTAAAGACAAACAACTTGGAAAAACTTAGGAACTCTGATCCGTGTAACAACTATAGTTCCAGAAGGATTAATGAAAAAGCATGCTGCCTACCAGGTCCTGGTAGAGGTGAGGGACAGATTGAACCACATATGTTTTGGGACATAGTCAGTTTGGGTATTTGGTTTGGTTATAACCTAGGTTCTATTTTTCTTGCTTTCTCAATGGGGGTGACAGGGAGGTGGGAGGGAGAAAAGACAGACTGGAAAATGAAAGAAAATTGAAAAAGGAAAAATGAACTGGCAGAGAATATTTCTGATATCTTTTTTAACCCTGGGGCATTTGTGGAACTGGATTAGAATTGGGGAATGAAGGGAGCTATCATGGAATAAGCCAAAACATCTTATTTCCAGAGCCAAGGCACCACTCCAAGGAATTCAAGGTTTTCAGAATTTGACAGCCTTATTCTCAGCATCTTCAGTCTTATTAGATCTTCCAGCGAATTCTACTTTCTTCATTTCATCCTGGGTATGGCCATCATGGAAGTCCAATGTGGTTTATATTCTTAGCTGTAAATTCACAGACTGCCATTTGAGTCAATTTTGCTGGGATCAGTCAGTTTCCTCAGCATGTCAAAACTTACATGAACCAATTGTTTTGTTTTATTTATTTTTTTCCTCTTAAGGGTAAGTTTAGCTATGTGCAGCTGAATTTTCTGGCTGATTGGAACTCTCAACAGGAAGCCCATAATGTTCACCAGTCCAGCAAAGAAATAGGTGTGTATCTCATATACCATATGCTGTAGCCTGAGAAAACTATTGTCCAAAATGCAGACAACAGCTTTCTCAGTTGGAAAATCTCATGAACATATACATTAAATCCATGTATAATTGATGACATAATAAAAACTATGCTGGCTGCATGATGAAATATAATAGGGCATACATCACCCTGCCAAAGAGATGAAATAGAGACTCAGAGTTTGAAAATAATTACTTTTTTATTAATTCTCTGAAGAAAGCATCAAGGAGGGGGGGGGCATTTCCTCCAGCTAAAAAAAAATTCTGGGAGGAAATGATGAAAATGCCTTGGGGGAGACTGGAAACCTGGAGACTCATGGATTGACTTGTGCATAGAAGTGTAGACAAAGATGCTGGGAGACCTGAGGGAGCCTAGAGGAATGAATGGAGCAACATAGAGAAACAGAGTTGGCAAAGTTTTAATCATTCAGTCAATTGATTAGCATTTATTGAGCACCTTCTATATGCCAGGCACTAGGCTAAGTGCTAGGGATAGAACGAAAGGCAAAAGACAACCCTTGCCTTCAAGGAGCTTACAGTCTAATAGCTTTTGGGGAGGTAGCATGGAATCGCAGAACCCAGGTTTGAACCCTGCCTCTGCCACTGTGTAGGTAAGACACTGGAGTCCTCTGTGCCTCAGTTTCCACATTTGTAAAATTGAGGAGTTAGTCTGGATCAGAGGTGTCATGTTGGGGTCAGCAATACTCTGGAGTGCAGCCTAAACCAGGTTAAAATGTAATTGGGAAATATTTAACAAAATGAATAAAATTATAGTGGAACATAGATAATGTTAACATATGGTTTTCTAAGTCAAAATATAGTTCAGTGGCCTTTATTTCTATCTGAGTTTGTCCCTACTAGACTAGATGACCTGTGATGTCCCCTAAAGCTCTACACCTATGATCAATATAATAAAGGATAACATTTAGAGAAAGTGAGTTTGCAAAGGGCTTTACCTACATGGTCTCACAGGGTGGGCAGGGAGACAAAAGAAAAAAAAGAAATTTACATGATAATTTTATTACATATTGAAAGAAAATTGCAAATGTAGGGAGAGAGCACCAGGTTGGGAAGAGCTTTAAATACCAAATAGAGGATTTTATAATTCATCTTGGAAGTGCTGGGAAGAGCCTGGTGTATTTTAGGTCAGATTTCTGCTTTAGGAAGATCAACAACAGAAGACAGACCAGAGAGGGCAAAGACGAGGCAGGCAGATCCTATCCCCCACCCCCAGCTGATTATTGCAATAGTCTAGGCTTGAGGTGATGAGGGCCACCACCAAGGTGATGGTGGTGTCAGAGGAGGGAAGAACATGTTTAAGAGATGTTACAAAGACTTGGTAACAGATTTGATATGGAAATTGAGAGTGAGGACTCAAGGGTTGGTTGGGAAGCTTGGATGATTACTTATTAAGTAGCTACTATGCTCTAGGCCAACTATGTTAGAAGCTCCAGACACAGAGACAAAAAATGAAGCAAGTCCTGTCCTCAAGGAGCTTACAGTCCACTGGAGAAGAAAAACATGGAGGAGTTAGTGCTCTTTCTACTTCATCTAATATTATATTGCTGACTTTAACATCTTTTGGTTAATGGTACTTGTGCTTTTAATTAAAATTTAAAATAAGGCCACGCATTATTTCAAGATGCATAGTAACCTTTTAATTCATGGGAAGATGCTGGATGATAACTTGTTAAGGATGTTGTTAATGGGATTTGTGATTTGTGTGGGTGTTGGACAAGCTCTCTGTGCTCCTTTCCCATCTCTATGAGAAACCTAGAGAGAAGGATGATTTCTCATGTTTCCAGGTAAAATTTCCAGAATTCTTCCAATTAAGACAATACACATCTTTTCCTTCATTGAAGAGGGTTGGGGGTGGTGGTCTCTGGATATGGAATGCTGCATACATTGTCTGGTGTGTTCAATGTTTTCATTGGTTTTGCCAAATTGCTTTTCTCTTTCTTTTTAAATGTGCATTATGAGGAATGACTTTCTGGGTAGGGGAAAGGGAAAGATATATTAGGAAATGAATACAAAGTTAAAACAAAAGCCTTCCATTAAAAAAAAAAGAAAAAATATTTCTACAAATAGCACTTCCTTGCCAAGAGATTCACTGAGGAAGGGTTAAAGGTAGGGGCTGGGGTAGTATTGTACCAATTATAAAGCTGCATGCTTTAAAAGTTGCAAAACCTCAGTCCTGCTCTCCAGATTTTTCCCTCAAATTGAAAGAAACACTAGGGAGGGAAGAGAATTAATGACCCTTTAAATTGTATACATCTGTAATGTTTGGAGTCTGAGAAGAGCTGAAATCAGATGGGGTTCTACTTAAGCCCTTTCTGTTACAGATCACAGCTATAACAACACACCTCAGCACAGTTAGTAGTAACTATAATGCCTTCTCCCTACTTTGGGTCTTGCCTCCAGACTTGCTTCTATTCCTTGGCAATCCATGGTCCAGGGCTCCCTAATATTCTGGGCTCACATGGACTGGGTCTGATCCTTGGGTGCCCAACTCCAAAAAATATCCTATTTTCTCTTTGGTTCATTGCCCTTACTCTGGAGTTTTACTACAGGGAAATATCTAGCATAATGTTGAGGTACTGCTGGTGTCTAGGTTTCTCCAGATGTGGGCAATAGGGTCTCCAACTGCTCGTGTACCCGAAGCATAATGGGTATGGCACAGTCCTAATTTTAGCCCATAGAAAATGCAGAAGATTTTAAGGATGCACAAGAGCCCATGAACAGATGCCCAAATCCCTGATCCCCCACCTCTTGCTACCTCTTCCCTGCCACCCACTTACCTTGTATTTATTTGTATATATCTTATGTGTACTTATATATAAATTTATTATATTCCCCCAAAGAAGATAAACTCCTTGGGAGAAAAGGCTGTTTAATTTTTTTCTTAATAAATCTTTTTGATTGATTCATTAGAAACACAAAGCAACCACATAGTTCATTCGACTTCCCCCAGAAGGTAAATTCATTTTAAGGTGCTCAAAAGCATCAGCCTTCTGCTTGCCTTTCTCCAGTTCAATGTTTTCATTAGTCTGACAACCAATCAATAAGCAATTAAGTATGTTCTCGGAGTCAGGCATTATACTAAGCACTGAGGATGCAAGAAAGACAAAAAATAAAAACCAGAGGACATGCCCTGCTCCTGGGAGCTCACAGTCTAATGGAGGGACAAAATGCAAACAACTATGCACAAAAAGAAAATATAAAGGACAAATTGGGGTTAGTCTCAGAGGGAGAAAGACACTAAGAATAAGGAGGACTGGGAAAGGTCTCTTCCTGAAGTAAGCCAGAGAAGCTGGGAGGTAGAGGTAAAGAGGGAGAGAGTTCCAGGTGGGGGGGACAGCCAGTGGAAATAGCTGGAGCCTGTAGATGGGGTATTTGTATGAGGAGCAATAAAAAGGCCAGTGTCACAGGACTGAAGGGTAGAGCAAAGTGTGCGAAGGTTGGAAAGGGAGGAAGGAGTCAGGTTGTGAAGGGTTTTAAAAGCCAAAAAGAGGATTTTGTATTTGATCCTAGAGGTAAAAGCAGTCACTGGTATTTAACGAATGGTGGAGATGATATGGTTATACCCGTACTTTCGGAAAATCGGTTTGATGCCTACATGGAAGAGGAACTACATTGCTGAAGAGACCTGAGGAAGGGAGATCAATTAAAGGCCATTGCAGTAGTCCAGCGTTGTGGGGTGATGAGGACCTATACCATGGCAGTGGCAGTGTCAGAGGAGAGATGGGAGTGTATGCGAGAGATGTTATGAAGGAAGAAACAATGGTTCTTATTGATTGCATTGATTGGCTATAGGATGTATGTATGAGAGAGTGAGTAGTTATAGATAACGTATAGGTTTTGAACCTGCCTTGACTGTTGTCTTCTGGAGTAATAAGGAAGGTTTGGGGAGGGGGAAAAGATAATGAATTCAAACTGGAACATGTCAAGTTTAAAATACTAAAGAACATCTAATTCAAGATGTCCATTAAGCAGTTGGAAATGCAAGACTGAGGGTCAGGAGAGATGTTAGGCTTGGACAAATAGATCTGAGAACCATCTGCATAGAGACAGTAATTGAACTCATGGGAGTTTATGATATCACCAAATAATGTAGTTTGGAGGGAGAAGAGAAAAAAGGTCTGGCCAGAAACTTGTGGGACACCTACAGTTAGTGGTAATTAGGACAAGATTGAAGATCAGTGAGAGAAGAGGGATGTTAGAAGGAGAAATCTGCTGGAGAGGTGGGATGCAATGGAATCACTTGTACATGTAGAGGGGATTGCCTTGGAAAGGAAAAGGGTCACCTCTTTAATATGAAACAGGGATGAAGGAGATAGTAATGGAAAGCATCTGAGTGATGTGAGATGTAAGTGGCCTCATTTTTTTTTCAGTGAAATATGAAGCAAAGTTCTTAGTTAAGAGAGCTGGGACAGGAGAGCTATGGGAGATTTGGAGTGGAATGGAAAGATTTATAAAAGCCAGTCTGGTCAGTGGGATGGATGGTGGATTGATTAGGGAGGTATGAAAGAATTGCCTTGCTTTAGTGAGAGCCCACTTGGGATTATGTAATGTAAATTCGTAGTGAACCTGTTCGACATGATTTTCTCCAGCTGCATTCAGCAGCAAAGGAAATAGATAGTGGGAGTAATCCAAGGCTGACCTTTGGCAGGGTAAGATCATTGGTAGGATAAAAGCACAGGGGATTCTAGTGAAGAGGACAGTGTAGAATTGAACTGATTCACCAGTGGGTCAATATGGGGAGGGGAAGAGAGTTTAGCCAATGCGGGGGTTTAGCCTGGGAAAGAACTGAGAAGTAGAGAGAATGGATGGTATGTTGAGCACAAAGAACAGGGTTTGGAGTTGCCAAGCAGAGGGAGAAGTGGCTTGGCCACAGACTGTGGATCACATAAAGAACTTTCAGAGTTCATGAATGTGAATGTGGAACACTGCTGAGGGCAGGATCAAAGATAAGAGTAGATGAGTAGACTGGGGGAATAAGTAAGTTGAGAAATTGGAAGGTTAGCATGGTTGAGTATCAATATGGATGTTGAATTCCCCTAGCAGAGCAGGAGTTGGGGAGGAGGAAAAGACTGAGCCACTCACTAAACTCATTGAAGAAGGAGAATGTCTTCAAGAAGTTGGTAGACAACCCGAATCTTGATTGGGTGATAAATATGGACTAAATGAACCTCAGAGGAAGAGAGGTTAGCCAGTAATGGTCATAGAGGAAGAAACCAGAAGTGGCAATGGGGAGAAAAGAAAAAAGATTCTAAATCTACCACCCTGCCCTCCCCCGGTGAATTGGAAGTATGAGTTAAAGTACACCCAGTGCTAGAAGGAGTAACCAGGAAAGATGTTTTATTAGGAAGAAGTCAGGTCTCAGTGAATGTAAGCAGATAGAAGGAAATGGGGTAAGAGGAGGGAGATTTATAACAAAAATAAGCTTATTAACTATGTTGTTGAATTCCCAGAGAGCACTGTGGAAGAAAGGATTGGGTAGCTTTAGAGTAAGATGTTGGGATAGGTGTGGTGGGAGATTAGATTGAAGGAGATGGAACTAAGAAAGAGGACAGTTACCGTGACCAAAGTTACAGACATTTTGGGGCATAGAAGTAGATACATTTTAGTTGGGACTCTTAAAGAGAGACCTTAATCTCATAGATAGGCAGCATAATATAATGGATAAAGTGCTGATCTTGGCAATTTTGAATACCTGAGCTCAAATATTTCCTGATTTGAATACCTGAGCTCACTGATATTTCCCAGATGTGTGATAATGTGTGTATCACTTAATCTATTAGTTTCTTTGCCCATAAAATGAAGACAATTATACCTGACTTGTGGGATTATTGTGATGGTTGATTAAGATAATGTCTATCCAGTGTTTCCTAAATCTTAAAGTACTACGTAAATGCCAATTATTATTTTTATTAGTTGGTAACATGATACCAAATCACCTTTTAAAGTAAGGGTTCTTAACCTGGAGTCCATCAACTGGTTATTTAAATATTTTGATAACTGTAATTTCAATAAAATTTATCTCCTTTGCAATCATGGAGATTTAATTTTAGGCTATTTAATTTATTTAATTAAAAAAAACATTTTTCTCAGAAATCCATAGTCTTCAGTAGACTGTCAGGAGGGTCCATGATATATACCAAAGTTAAAAATCCCTGTTTTAGATGTTTATTTTTTTTTCTTAGGAGGTTTTCCTGTTCACAGCTAATCCATTGATAATGGAGGTGAAGTTGGGGAAGCAGGTTGGGATTTAATTTTACCTTCATTGAGGAGGATTCATATGCTGGCCAAATTTTATCTATAACCCATGGCCCAGAACTATAACTCTATATTGCATAAACAAAGTTCAACCTTGGGAGTGTCTCTCGAAAATATCTCTTTGGCTTATGATAGCCCTCCCACACTTTCCCCTGGGAACACTTGGATATTGGTCCTTTTTACCCCACTCAAAGGAATTCCTCTGGGAACATCAGTATTTGTTCATGTCAAAGTCTCTACAAAACTGGAAAACAGGACAGGCTTTATTACTTCTATATAATAATAGCTAGTATTCATACAGCTCCTACTATATGATGGCACTGTGCTAAACACTTTACAGACACTATCTCATTTGATCCTTACAACATTATCTCAATATAAAAGTCAAACAGAAAGGACCCAAATCTGCACCCAACAATAAAAATAACTCTTCTTTTCTCCTTACCTTCCCCCAAGGAAGGACTCTCCAGACTTAATAATATGCTGGCTTTGCCCACCTCCATATTCCCCACAAAAGGGAACACACTGATAAGCCATCCTCTCTCTCCAGTGAGATCCACCTTCCCAGAAACTTCAAAGGTCCCTTGATACTGACAAGGGTTACTCTAGTCCAGCATCACCTCAGTGGGAAAGGGTCTCAGGGTTGTTAGAGTGTCATGCAACCTTTGGATCATAGATTTAGAGCTGAAAGGGCTCTTAGAAGACATGTAGTTCAACTCCATTTTACAGGTGAAGAAACTGAGGCCCAGAGAAATTTTGAAACTAAGACTTTGGAATATGCTGAATATTGCTTTTTGTAAAGTATTGTTGAGTTTGGAGGTACCAGTGATTGGGCAAACTAGATCAGCAGGCTGAGCAGCATGTTTATACAAAGTAAGGGAGGAACCTGTCCTGGTGGGGTTAAGGATGGGAGTGTCTAGTGATAGATGGAGTTTCATCTGGTCTCCTGGCAGGGCTGCCCTAGGGTCTACAGCTACAGGGAGATGAGCTCTGGTTTCTTCTGGACTGAAGCCAAAGCATCATGAGGCTCACCTGTAATTCTCTAGGCAATTCCCTCCCATGAGGTGTCTATGAAATAGCCTGGGGTAAAAGGAGTCAGGAAAGGAAGGCTGATCTGAAAGAACATGAAAGAGAGGTTGAATTGTGGCCAAGGTTGAGAAAGATGCTAGTAGGGTATTCCCTAATCAGTATATGAGGGCAGGTAGGTGGCGCCATAGTGCATAGAGTAAGCCAAGCCTGGAGTCAAGAAGACTCATCCTCATGTGTTCAAATCGGGCCTCAAATACTTACTAGCTGTGTGACCCTGGGTGAGTCACTTAACCCTGTCTGCCTCAGTTTCCTCATCTGGAAAATGGAATGGGGAAGGAAATAGTAAACCATTCCGGTATCCTTGCCACGAAAATTCCAAATGGCATCATGGAGAGTCAGACACAACTGAAAATTATTCAACAACAACAATAATCAGTATATGGCCAAAAGTCTTTCAGTATCTAAATTCACATTCATAGAGGAAAAATTTCCACTTTGAAGTCAATGTAGTAATAGTAGCTTACACTGAGGAGCAAGACATCATAGCAGGTAAGGCACTGGCTGTGGAATTAGAAAGCCCTAGCTTCAAATCTTAGCTCAGATATCATCCAGGTGATGCCTGGCAAGTCACCTAGATATGGTTCCATCTCAACTTCACCTCAGCAATAGAATAAGGGAGTTGTTCTAGAGAGCTTCAAAGATGTCTTCTGATGCTACATCTGATCCCAACATTTAATTCTTTGGAACCTATAGTACTCACATAACTCACTGGGAGAATATTGGCATTAAAAGAGATGGACCTTTGTTTGAGGGAGAAGTTGGATCACTAAAGGAACCCGGCAGTTTCTCAGAGGTAACCCAATCTGCTCACTTCCTACTTAATTCTGACACCAGCTCATTGACATTTTTAAAAATATATATCTTGACCCAGATCCATTTTACCTTACTGCTTTTCTCAAAGCTTGTGATTCAGCCTTCTCTGGGGAAATCCTGCCTGGGAAAGTCTCTGGGAATGTCCTCCCTGGGGAAAGTCTGTCCCTAGAAGTCTCTGGCATGTGTTCAGGCTTTTGGGAATAAAAGGCATATCAGAGGTCTGGCTTTCCCCTTCAGTTGTAGGGAGAGTTGCTCTCTGCCATTCATAATTTCACTCCTTCTCTCTCATCTAGCTCTCTCCATCTGTTTCTCCACACATGTGACATATGAGGCTCGGAGGTTTCTCAACCACTCAGGAGTTAAATCTCCAAATGCAAAGCTTCACAGAGCTTCCCTTCAGTGCTGCCCAGCCTGTCAGCCTAGAGATGTTAAATTTTCATTAAATCTGTCATTTCCTCAAACCATCAAGCCATGCCAATTCTAGTTGGCCTAAAACATTAGCAGTGGCTTCCCAAAGTAAAACGTTCTACTTTTCTCACTCCCAGTAATTACCACCTCCTTTGATCAGGAGGCTAAAAGAATTCTGTATTTGCCTTGGGCACTCAGGATTGATCCCTCTTTCTCCCACATGCCCCATACAGCTTCCCAGGAAACCACACATAACCTAAGAATCAAAGATTTAGAGCTGATAAATGGCAGAAGGAGTCAGGTCTTCCTATACCAAGCTGCTATTCTCTCTCTCTTTTTAATAATAGTGTTTTTTTCCAATTATATGTAAAGATAATTTTTAACATTCTTCTTTAAATAAAATTTTGAATTCCAAATTTTCTTACTCACTCCTTTCCCTCCTCCCTAAGATGGCAAGCAATTTGATATAGATTATATATGTGCAATCATGTAAAACATATTTCAATTTTAGTCACGTTGTGAAAGAAGAATATGTTCGTATTCTCAATGAATATAACATTGAATTCTGCTAAGATTTACTCTGATTTCTTTTAAGTCCTGTGTTGGCTAGAAAAAGACTGATTTTCATAATTATATTTTCATAATCATCATTGTTATCAATGCTTAAATCAATATGTAAATGTTGGCTATAATAGCTGACATTTAGATAGAATTTTAAGTTCAATTCAATTCAATAAACATATGTTAAATATCTACTATTTGCCAGGCATCATGCAAAATACTGGGGATACAAATAAGAAAAAGAAAGTGTGACATATAAAAAGTTCAAGGGACAAAATTTCTGGGTAATGAATTAGTTGCTTTATTAATCATGCTAGCATGTAATTAAGGAGTAATACTCTCAAATGCCAAAGACCTTTCATGGAACCCTCTCAGCAATTATATGCTCTTGGAAGAATAGGTATTCCTGAGGGTGGCAATCAACTATGATTGGTTAATAATTAATAATAAGAATGAATGTTATAATAAGACATGGGCTTATTCTAATGAGGTACTGGGGAACTTCACTCTGCTCACTCAGTCTTGCTCTAAGAGTTTTATCTATACCCATAACACCCTGTCTAGGGTAATCTAGACAAAAGGGAGAATCCACATTTTCTCAAACCTAAGTGAAACATGATGGGCCAGAATCCATCAACTCACCGAAACTAAAATTACTTTACCTTTTGTTCTATTTTTTTTTTTTTGCTTTGTAGAGGGCAATTGGGGTTAAGTGACTTGCCCAAGGTCACACAGCTAGTTTTTTAAGTATCTGAGGCTGGATTTGAACTCAGGTACTCCAGACTCCAGATTACTTTACCTTTTGAACAGATCTGAGTTTTCCTTTTCATTATCAGTCCTATACTTCAAAGGCTGCCTGAGTAACCTACAGGCACTGATTTTTGAATGAAGAAGTAGAAAAGGGGAAAAGCCTTAATTCTAATTCAATAATAGTTATTAATATTAGAAAGTATCAATAATATGTTGTTGATATATAACATACCAATATTAATATATATTAATATATAATGAATCAATATTAATCAATAATAATATATATTAATATAAGAGAGAGCTATCAAAAGATAGTTCCTGCTCTCAATGAGCTTACATTCTAACAGGGAAGACAACACATAAAACATAGTTGAAAAGGGAGAGAATGGGGAAATAGGAAATAGGAAACCATTGTGGGGAGTCCAAACTAAGCAGAAAACTGATGGAAAATGAAGAATTACCTGGTAAGGGCTGATCGGAGCTCTCTATAAAGGAAGGCTTTGGGGAGAGTTACATACTCCATGGCCCTCCAGCCTTCAATCCAAGGGGAGAGACCACTGAGAGCTTTGAGAAAGTATTGAGTATCAAAAACTGAGTCAATTTGCACAGTGATGAGATTTCAGGTGATCAGTTTATCTAGGGTGAGGCATAATATTCTATGAAGAAGAAACCAAGCAGAGTTGCTGATGGAAAATTTTACAAAGTTCTTTACATACAGGGGTGGCTAGGTGGCTCAGTGAGTAAGAGAGCTGACCCCGGAATCTGGAGGACCCGGGATCCGTTCTGGCCTCAGAAAATGGGCACCCACACATAAATAACTAGCCGTGTAACCTTGAGCAAGTTACTTAACCCCAATTGCTTTTTTAAAAAAAAGTGCTTTGCGTACATGATATCCTTTGTGAGCCACACTTATTCCAGTGAGGTAGGTACTATAACTTTTAATTCCCCCACTTTACTTAAAAGGAAACTGAGTCTCAGAAGTAAAATGACTTGTTTGCTTATGGGGCCCAAAGAACTCAGAATCTCCTTCTCATTGGAAATGTTGGAACAAATGCCAAATGAATTATAGTCTACCTCCAAAATCAAGGGGGATACACTAGCTTTTGTATTATTTGTGCTAAGTTGTACCCTTCCCATACATTGTTTTAGCATGAACAGACATTTGACAGAGCTGTGTGGAATCTTAGTCTTAAAAAAGTTGCCAGACTGGGTTTGGTTAATGTGGTTCTGATCAGACCATCATGTTGGTTGGATTTGGCACTGATTGTGCTTTGGCTTTGACCAGAACCATCTAGTTGAGCTCAACTTAAAAGCAGAACTAGAAATTTGGTTACACTTTTTTTTGTGTTGTTTAACAGCTTGTTAAATGTTCAAGGTGTAACCACAAATGTTTCCCAAGAAAGGGAGACCACAAATTGTGTGGTATTGATGATCTTTGCCACATTAGTGCCAAGCTTGACATGTATTTGATGACTTATATGATTCTAGGCCAAGTCTAGATGCAAAACCATAGTGTTTTATAGAGGGAGGAAAATACACACACACACACACACACACACACACACACACAGCCTGGTATTTTAAATGAGAGACAAAGGCTTAGCACTATGTTGATTCTTTTCCCTATAAAAGTCAAATTGGGTCATTCATTCAATGAATAGAAACTTATTGTTGTTATTGTCCATTTGTGTCTAACTCTTTGTGATCCCACTGGGGGTTTTCTTGGCAAAATTACTGAAGTGGTTTTCAATTTCCCTTCTTCAGCTCATTTTACAGATGAGGAAACTGAGAAATAGGGCAAAAAGTGACTAATCCAGGGTCACATACCCAATAAGTGTCTGAGGCTGCATTTTTTTTGAACTCAGGTCTTCTGAACTCCAAACCCAGAGCTCTATCCACTGTGCCACCTAGCTGCCCCAGACATTTATTGAGCTCTTACGCAATGCCTGTTTGTGTCAGGCATTGTTCCAAGCACTGGAGATACAAAGAAGGCAAAAGACAGGCCCTCCCCTCTCTCCAGAAGCTCACAATCCAACAGGAAAGTTTTGGAAAGGGTCTAGATGAAATCCACCCATTTCCATCCAGTGCTTAAATGGGAACCTAGACTGAAAAAAGAAATCTTTGCACAGATAAAAGGATTTGTTCTGTGTCACTTGACAAGTGCTGCTATTTGAGAGATGGTTTGGTACGTTTAGAGGAAGGAGTGTTTGGCTTGGGGTCAGGAAGACCTGGGTATGAACCCCACCTCTGACACTCATTCACTTGCTATGTAACTTTGAGTAATGCATCCAACCTTTCTGAGTCTTAGTTTCTTTGTGGGTGAAATCAGGATTGGTTTACCTACTTTCCAGGGTGGTTCTAAGACTCACACGAGCTAACATTTGTAAAATGCTTTGAAACTTTTAATGTGCCATCTAAATGCCAGCTATTGGTGTCCCAAAGCCTTTTCCAGAGGCCAATCTGGAAATGTTGGGAAAAACTCCTAATGAATCCTAATGAATCTCTTCAGAAAAGCAAGAAGAATGCATTAAAAATACCTCTTCCCCCCCTCCACCACCAAAGGGGTACAGTTCAGGTGCTCATGATTTGAATTCATTGTACACATATTTTTAATGTCTAAAGATGGATTTGTTATTTCACTTTGTTCCCAAGACAGGAAACTCCCATCTCTAAGAGCAAACAGAAAGGACAGAGAAGAGCTCTCAGAAATGTTTTCCAATGTTTCTTTCTAAGATCACCATCCATTCACAAGCCCCAAATCTGCTAGAGAAGTAACATCCAAATACTCTGTCTAATATTGCCTGAATTCTTTCTCTGAATAGCAAAAAAGGAAAAGTTAATTAGCTTAGGAGTGAGTGCCTTTCAGTTGGAGAATTGAACCTGCCAAGAGTTGTCAGTGTAAAGGGCTATTGAGAATTTCATTCTTTCCTGCTAAGGCCTGTTGAGGTCCCAGTGTCCTTGTTCCCTGCACCTCATCAAAGACAGGGGAACAGTAGCTGCTATTCAGATCATTTCTTGTTTCCAAAGCACAGCCCTTGGCTGGTTTCAATCTGCCCTGCCCTGAAGAACAAACAAAAAACCTAAACAACTGGTTCCAGGCTTTGAATTGTCTGCACATGGAAAGTCATTGTCTTTCAACTGGAGAAGAATCAAGTACATCAAAATCTAATTCAGAATTGGCAGGATTTTGAATTGGGCCTGGGCTTCCATTGACTTTTTGACTCAATCCTTGGGGGAAGATTAAACCCAAAATTTGAGACTGTGAACATGATTTCAGAATCATCCTGCCACGTAGTACAATGGAAAGAGGGTTTGTGTCTGAAGCCAGAAGACCCAGGTCCAAATTCTGATTCTATTATTAACTGTGTGACCTTGAACAAGTCACTTAGCTCTTCTAGGTTCTAGTTTCCTTAAAAATGGTTGAAGTTGATAGATAATCTCCAAGGTCCCATCATCTCTCAAAAATGGAAAATGTAGAATATTAGTGGTTAAACAATATGCTAATTACAAAGTAATATTCATTAAAGCCTGTCTGAGGGCAAGCCATCCTAGCACCGCTTGGGATGGAAAGTCAGAGAAGGGAGTGATTAAGGTGGGCTCCAGTGGCGAGGAAAGATTTGGCATGGAGGAGATTGGATTAGAATTAGGCTAACCAACATAGGAGGGATTTGTCTAACGGAGACAAAGAGGGTCAAGATTGGAGAGTGTCTGTAAATAAGCCAGCTCCCATGTCCATCCATGCTTCTGGCACCCAGCACTCCTCGGGGTGGTCAGGCATTCCTCACTTTGTAGTTTGAGGATCTCCAGCTGTGGTCAGTTTCACATTCTGCAGGTGCAGCCCTCGGGCTCCCAGCAGGCTGCTGGGGGGTCATGGCTAGTAGGAAAGAGTCTGAACCATTGTGCTTAAGGGCCTAAAAGGCCCAGTCAGAGAAGAAAGGGGGAATTCCTGCCAGTTTCTCCCTTTCATTGAAAGCCCAGCAGAAACTGCACCTTTAATTCTGGGAGGCCTGCAGCTGCAATGAGGGGGAAAAATCTCCATCAATAAAAGGCCTTGTGAAATACAACCTAGAGTCACTTGCCTCAAATAGTCCTGTTTAATCATGCTGAATGCCTTCTGGGCATCGAGTGAAATTGCAACAGCTGGTGTCTCCATAGCTGAGCTGCCTGTGTTCCATCACCAAGATCTCCGGCCCTCTAGTTCTCTACTCTTGCCTGAATTTGCCTGGTTTCTTCCTAGTCAGCTGCCCCAAAGGCTTCCAGCTGAATCATGAACAATGAATGGGAGCACAAGAGGTGAGTTTTCAGGAGAGGGCATTTTTCTGTCTGCCTTCTCTTAAGACTGTGGCTGAGAAACAAGAGATGAAGCTTTCCCTTTCAGAGTGTCTTAATATTTCTTTGGCTAGCACATTCTTCTCACTCAATAGAAGTCTATTCCCAGTTCCCTCCCTACGTATTCACACTGAGAGATTGTTGATACCCTATCCTGAGTATGGGACACTGATGAGCTAAACCAGGAATTCTTCACCATTTTAGTATCACAGACCCCTTTGGCATTCAACTGAAGCCCAGAGATCCCTTTTTAGAATATTTTTTCAACAATTGAAGAAAATGCTCGATTTCACTTAGAGGTTAGTGAAAAAATATATATAATATATAGTGAAATACATATTACATACAGTAAAATTAAATATATAGTGAAACATTATATATGGTGAAATAAAATATATATGGGGAAATATATATTACATATGGTGAAATGAAATATATAATGAAATAGATATTGCATATAGTGAAATAATATATATGGTGAACTATATTACACTTAGTGAAATAGATATTACATATAACAAAATAAAATATATATAGTAAAATATATATTTCATATGGTGAAATAAAATATGTAGTGAAATAGATATTACATATGGTGAAATAGGTATTACATATGGTAAAATAAAATATAGTTAAATATAATTATATAATTAAATATATATTATACAAATATATATTTATTATATATAAATATATTATATCAATATATTATATATTAATATAAATATATATTTATTATATATAAATAAATATATAAATATAATTATATAGTTAAATATAATTATATAAATACATAATATGACATTTTCTCAGGTTTAGACCCAAGATTAGGGTTGTATCTCCTATTTATAAGGGGCCATGGTCTCTGAAGAATTAAAGTAAAGGGTCATCCAAAGGGTGATAAAGAGGCATAAGATGGGTTTGAGGGGGCTGTAGCACCTTGCCAACCAAGAAATATGCAAGAGGAGTATAAGCAAAAGTATAAGCACACCATGAGGGAAAATCTATGATGGGAAACATTGATGGGCCAGGCATTTTCCTGGTCTGACTACCTCATTCACCTCTGTGGCTCCCTAGTACCTCTAGGAAAAAAATGTTAGCTCCTTTTTTTGGGCATTTAAAACCCTTCACAATTAGCCTCCAACCTACCTTTCCAGGACAATCACACCTTATTCTTTCTAATGCACTCTACATTCTAGCCAAAGTGGCCTTCCTTCCATTGCCTGGACATTACATTCTTTCTCTTGTCTACATGCCTTTGGATAGGCTGTGCCCCATTCCTAGAATGCTCTCCTGCCTCACCTTCAACTCTTCAACTTTCCAAGAATGGGGGCTATAGGGTTATGCAAAGGCAAGGAGGAGGGAGAAGGAATATCATGAACAGAAGGGACCATTTGTTGGAATTGATGCTTGGGTGGTGTCACCATGTCAAGCTTCAACTCAAGTTACTGCTTCTACAAGGAGCCTTTCCTGATTTCCTTAGTTATTAGGAGTTGTGCCTGATCCTCCAAGAAAAGGACCTTATGTAAGTTTTGTATGTATTTTGTATTTATTTGTGCACGTTATACTTTCCCTTTTCCCTCCCTTCCCCACCACCAGTAAGTTGCTTGAAGGCAGATATTCTTTCATTTTTGTCTCTGTGTCTACTAAATAAATCCATGTTGAATGGAATGGACTGAAATTGAATCCATATATTATCAATAAAATTTAAGAAAGGACTCTAACATGTTGGATGAACCCTCTATGGATGATTTGTTAGAGGGAATGGATAAGAATCACATAAGGTGAGAGGATATGGGGAGGGTATGTTATCCAATGTCGAGGGAGTAATCACATAAATTACAGATCTATTCAATTATCCAAAAAATATGAAGAAGATCATTTTTCTCTTGTTAATTTTCCCCTAGAAATAGTTCCATATAGAAACACTGGCAGATCCGTTCCATTTTTCATCTATTGCTGTCTTTCTGCCACCATTAATAAATCCCTTTGGATTTGTTCTCATACCAAGTTTTCTACAAGCTCTTTCTATTCCCACAGTTCTTCACTATTGTGAGGTGATACTACTTTTACCACCCTCCTTTGTAATATTTTGAAAATGATGCCTTCTAAATAAGAAAATCTTTCACCACCATTTCTCTACTTGGCAAGGAGAACAAACATTGGGTAACTAAAGAAGTTCCTGAGCTCTTTTGGCTGCTTTATTGTAGTGATTGCTTTATGTTAGTTAAATATCTGCAGAAAATGATGATTACCAGAATCAATGTCTTTCATCTTCTCCATTTCCCATTTTCAACATCAACAGCTTGTTTGAATAGGTCAGACTAGAGATATATTAATTGTGTAATGTGTTTATCTCACTTTTATCCTTTCTTCTAATATGTCATTCTGTTCATTTTACCTTTGCTAAAAAGACACAACTGAAATAAAAATTACTCCATTTGTAATCAGTCATTTCTTATCAATCATGATTTGCTCAATTTCATTTTTCTATGATAACCAGTGCTCGCTCTGTGATCTTCCAACTATCGTTTTGAACAAAAAAATGTTTATGATATCCACATGAAAGCTGTTTGAGCATTTGACAAGCCATTGACCTCTATCATTTCTTAATGTTAAACCATTTATCCTAACATACTTTTTGTCCTCCTGGTATCCACCTGCATAGTGAAGTTATGAAATATCAGCATCTATGTTGACTTAATTTGAAGGATCTTGTCAAGCATCTCACAGAATTTCTTTACCATCTCACCTTCCGCAACAGATGTCGATAATGTAAATCATAATTATTAGTCTTTATGTACTCTCATCATGAACACTGCAAGGCAAGATGAATAAGTAGCCTTTGAAATGATGATCTCATTGCTTTTGGATACAGGATAAAAACAACTCAACCAATTTCTTTCTTGGCTTTTCTAAAAGTCTGTAAGCCATTCCCCAATCCAGCTGTACCTTCCTTTTGTCTTTTGATTTCATTTAGATCATGCATATCAATAGGGATATGACTCATTCATATAACTTAAAAAAAGAAACAGAAACCGAGTACTAGGAAAATTGAGTGACTTGTCCAAAGTCACAGAGCTAATAAGTGTCAGAGGTGGAGTGTGACAGAGGGTCTCTGACTTTAATTCCTCCAGTATTATGTCCCTCTCAGGTCAATAGTTAATGGTTCTAGGTAGTCTAAACATGTGTGGTTCTTAACACCCTTAGACCACCTTTCTGCTATCCCTAACAGTTGCTAATGTCCTCTTTTCACCAAGAAATTTCTCTGTAAATATAAAATTTGCATACATTATGTATTGACTTACATTTTCCTTAAATAAAAACAAGCTTCTTGAGGGCAGGCACTATTTCATACTTCTCTTTGTATCCCTAGCACTTGGCATAGTGACTGGCACATAATAGGCACTTGATAAGTGTTTGTTGAATGAATGACCAATGAATGAAGGAATGAGTGAATGAATGAATGGCAAGTGGGTAGCACAAGTGCTTTCCTTAACTATACAGATTTGAAGGTCTAGCCCATCAAAGGGATCAATGACATGCCCCAAAAAAGTAAGGAACCCCTGACCAAGAAGAAGGCCCTTCATCACACTGGATTTAAGATATCCTTTTTCGCAGACTAATGGCAGAACATAAACAATCTTTTCACAGAGAGAGAAAGCATTGGGGCGAGGAGAGCCAGAGTTGCAATATGCCCTAATGGAGGGAGTTAATCTATTAATGAGATTATGGACCCATTAAATATTGTAATATTACATAGCTTTGAGAACTTATGAAGAGATCTCCCCTGTCGGGGGTGGAGCCAAGATGGTGGTGTAGAAGCAGGAAAACTCCATGTGCTCCCCCAATACCACCTTAAATACCTATAAAAATGACTCTAAACAAACTTTGGGGCTACAGAACCCACAAAGTAACAAATAGAAACAAATCTCCCACTGAAGACAGCCCAGCAGGTGGACAGAAAGGGTACATTGCAGTGCACTGGGAGCCAGGAGGGTGTCAACCTTAACATTTTTGCAATATGACATTTCATCAGACTGCTCAAATAAATCATCTTGTTTAAATGAGCAAATATGTCACAGATCAGGGAAATCAATTGCATCATTTTTTGGGTTTTTTTAAGTGAAATTTGGAAATACATTTGGTCAATTTAGGCAGGGCCCCAAAATATCCATTGCATAGTGATTGTTCTCCATCCATAACAAAAACGGCATCTCATTTGGAGGCTGACCATCTCTCCCCCTCTCCCTCTCTCCCTCTCTCCCTCTCTCCCTCTCTCCCCCTCTTCCCTTCTCCCTCACTCCCTCTCTCCCCCTTTTCCCTTCTCCCTCACTTCCTCTCTCCCTCTCTCCCTCTCCCCCCTCTCTTTCTCTCTTTTGATCACGCTCTTTACTTAGTGGGAATCTTTAATCTAGTGAGGAGAAAAAAAAGACGACTTTGATTTTAAGAATTCAGATGTTTCCCTTACATCTCAGGCAAATGACCCTTTATCTGCTCTTATCTGATTCTGGGTTAGTTTCAGCAATGGGAATGCTCGAGATTTTAATTCACTGATTCAGCCAGTCTTTATTAAATGTCTCTTGTGGGCCCAGCCCTACTCCGTATTGGAAGAATAAAATTTGGCATTCAGAGACATCTGGCACTTTGAAACTTTTTCTCCCAATTTGTTTGACTGAGGATGGAGCCAAAGGCTCTCAGTTACATTATTTGCATCTTTATCTTTGATTTATTCACTCTTGAGTACCTCTGGGAAGTTTCAGTTTTGATGGCAAAGTGTACTTACAGCACATATTGAGTACCCAGCACATAACAGGACCTCAGTATTTGATGATGGTGATAAGTATAATAATATGTGTATTAATATATATCACTTAAACATTTCCAACCCCTTAATATACATTATTAATTTGAATCTCCAAATAACCCTGGAAGGCAGGTATTATAACTTATTGACTTACCTATCTACACAGCTTATGTCACAGGTGGTATTGGACTAGGACTCATTGGCCTCCAGTCCAGCACCCTCCCAACCATGCCGCTTGGCACTGACAGGTCTGACTCAGCCTAACATGATCTCTGTACTATTTGATGTAAGAAATGCAGAGTAGAATGTGCGGGGAAAAATCAGTCCCCTTATCCTTCTCCTCAAGTAGTATAAACAGCTAAATATAATATTCATAATAATGATTCCTGTAACTTATACTTATGTAGCCATTAAAGCTTTACAAAGCACTTACCCTATATCAAACTCGGGATGTAGATTGTGTATGATTCTCTTTGTCTTTTGTTTTTTTGTTTTTGTTTTTTTGTTTGTTTGTTTTCCGTTTTTGGAGGGAGAAGGTAGAGAAATTGGGGTTAAGTGACTTGCCCAAGGTCACATGGCTAGTTTTTTATGTTAAGTGTCTGAGGTTGGATTTGAACTCAGGTCCTCCTGACTTCAGGGCTGGTGCTCTATTTACTGTGCCACTTAGCTGCCCCTCTCTTCATTTTTAATGTGAGAAATTGGCTCAGGGTGGTTGTGACTTGGTCAGGGTCACACAGCTATCCAAATTTGGCCTTGAACCTTGGCTTCCTCTCTCTGTGACATTTGCTGTTATCACAGCATAATAGTGCTTGTTTAAAACAAAACAAAACTTTGTTTGTGGAATATTTTTATCATCTGAATTTAGTCCATCACCACATTATCAAGATTGGGAAGTTTCCTTCTTTGGTGGTTTCTTAAACACTCCATTGTTCTATTATCATGTTTAAAAACATGCCCTGCATGAGTAAGACATCATCTGGCTCTAATTTAGCAAATGTCTTTTTCTTCCTTATCTGCATTCCCTATTCTATGGAGCAAGCAGAGCTCTGGAGAGCCTGGGCCTGATTTGCATGCATTTTGGCCATGGAAAGCCCTGAGTGACCTAACATGGAGTGTTGGGTTCCTGCTGATGGAGTCTTATATTTTATTTTTGTTTTCACAGTACTAGATTTCACAGGATAGTTCTGTCTTAACCTCTTGCAATATCACTGAGGGCTTTTCCCAGTCTGTTTTTTACTAGAAGGTCTAAGAAGTCATAGGAGGCAGCTAGGTGGCACAGTGGCTAGAGCCTGGAGTCAAAAAGACCTGAGTTCAAATTTGGCCTCAGACACTTACTAGTTGTCTGATTCTGGGTAAGTCACTCAACCCTATTTGCCTCAGTTTCCTTATCTGTAAAATGAGCTGGAGAAGGAAATGGCAAACTGTTCCAGTGTCTTTGCCAAGAGAACTCCAAATGGGGTCATGAAGAATCAGACATGATTGAAAATGACTGAACTACTGAGGCATAGGAAAGAGGCCTAGAAAACCAAAATCTGTTTCTGAAGGAAAAAAGGAAAGCCCAGGCAAAACTTGGTTCAGGAGCCATATCCTCCATGGTGCTTTGTGCATTCCATTTAGCTGATTAATAATGTATTTAACATAAGGTTCTACTTAGAATGGGTACCCTTGACCCCATCTCCTCAAAGGTCTGCTTGGTTATGGGTGGCCTGTATTATCCCCCAAGTGTATCAGGACAAGCTCTGGGTAAGTCACTCTATCCTGGAAAATCCAAGCCAATCTCTGGCTGGATCCAGATCAAAGGGTGAAACTTAGCACTGCATCTTCAAAGTGCAGGAATGGTAAGCCAAAGGGAAAGTTAATGATGGCATTGATGTTATAAACTATTTACACTACTTAGAATGTCCTTCAGTGCCCTCTCTGTCACTGAGGGATCTGGATTTCTGAAGAGAGACAGAGGCAGAGAGATACAGAGAGAGACAGGAGGAAAGGCAGGTAGAAAGATGGAGAGATAGAGTGAGCATCTGTTAAATTCCAAGTACTGTGCTAAGAGCTGAAGGTACTGATACAATGGCGGAAGACAATATACAAAGGGATTCTGGAAGGAGGGAGAGGGTACCCACATGGGGCCATGGGGAGGAGATTACTGCCCCAGAGGCCTAGTTTCTGGCAAGAGAAGGCAAAAGGCCCTCCTTTAAGAGCCATGGGAATCAGGTGTGGAGTAAAAGCTTCCTGTTGGCTATTAGAAACTCCTGCCAGTGGAGCTCAGCAACCAATCTGAAGTTTGAGAGCATAAATTCTTAATCTTTCTAGTGTCATGGGTCCCTTTGGTGGTCTGGTGAAACCTCTTGACCCCTTCTAAAGGTTTAAATGTACAAAATAAAGTACTTAGGATTACAAAGGAGACCAATTATATTCATATACAATTATCAACATATTTAAAAATAAGCCAAATTCATTTACCCCCAGAATAAGAACCACAGTTGGGAGCACAACCCAACACCCTGAAATTTTTTTTTTGCTTTTTGGAGGGCAATTGGGGTTAAGTAACTTGCCCAAGGTCACATGGCTAGGTTTTTTGTTTGTGTGTGCATTAAGTGTCTGAGGCTGGATCTGAACTCAGGTCCTTCTGACTCCAGGGCCAATGCTCTACTCACTGTGCCACCTATCCACCCCCTCACCCTGAAATTTTAAGTACTTTGTCTTCGGTTACACAGCTCATGTGTGACAGAAACTGGAGTTAAAACTAGGTCTTCCTGTTCCAAAGACCATCCCTGTTGCCTACTATCATACATCACACTGCCTCTCAAGATGGACCATATAGGGCATCTCAAAAGTATTAGAGGAGTTTTCTGTTAATTAAAGCTCATAATTGCACTAAGACTTTTGGAACATACTTTTTTCCTAACCTTTTATTTCTTTCAATAGGGATTTGATTATTTTCCTAAGTAAGGAAATTGTTTTTACTAGTTTGAAATCCTTAAGTTGAAGCTACTTTCCTATTCATAGTCATTTGATTTTAAAACTAACTTCTTTTGTTCAGCAAAAATTTAAAGCTCCCAAATGGCCATAACATCAGGTTTTTTGGTCTTTAGTAAATCCATTAGGTAATTCTTTATGAGTTGGATCTTTTAAGGCTGTGGAGTGAATCCTTTCTGGATTTTTCTTATGTCACATTTCTAGCTACAGTGATCTCACTGTATCTGCAGCTAAGCAATAGTGTGTTAATCCTACGTGATCTATATGCTAAAGATTCTTTCATAAAATAAAGGTCCCAGAACATTTTGAGACTCTTGACTCTTGTCTACTTAGGAAACCTGGGAAAAGGTATGCATGGTACACTACCCTTCTTCCCTCTTTCCCCCCACTCAATAGACTAAATCTAACTTCCTGCTTGCTAGCATGCAGTTCATGCTCTCACAAAACCAAGTTTTGTTTTGTTTTGTTTTGTATGCTTTTTGGAGGGGGGAAAGTAGGGCAATTGGGATTAAGTGACTTGCCCAAGGTCACACAGCTAGTTTTTATGTTGAGACTGGATTTGAACTCAGGTCCTCCTTACTCTAGGGCTGGTGCTCTATTCACTGCACCACCTAGCTGCCCCCACAAAACCAAGTTTTAATAACAGCTAATATTTATAAAGTACTTTCAATGTACTGGGTACTAAGCTAAGTGCTTTACAAATATCACCTCATTTGAACCTCACTATAACCCTGAGAGGTAGATTCTATTATCCCCATTTTACAAATAAGGAAACTGAATCAAACACAAGTGAGCTGACTTACCTAGCTAGTAAGTCAAATAGCTACCAAGTGAGAGTCTGGATTTGAACTCAGGTCTTCCTAATTTCAGGCCCTGGCCTCTTTCCACTACTCCATCTAGCTGGTGTTACTATTTCCTCTTTGTATCTCCATTGCATAGTGCAGCACCTGTCACATATAGGGATTAATAGATGCTTAAGAGTAAATTTCCTAACCTAGGACCTATATAATCACAACTACAAAACACTTCTCACACAAATAAAGTCAGATCTAACTAATTGGAAAAATATCATTTGCTCGTGGCTGGGTCGAGCTAATATAATAAAAATGACAATTTTACCCAAGCTAAATTATATATTTACTGCCATACCAATCAATTTACCAAAAAACTACTTTATAGAGTTAGATAAAATAGTAACAAAATTTATTTGGAAGAACAAACAGTCTAGAATATCAAGGGAATTAATGAAAAGAAATGCTAGGGAAGATGGATTAGCTATGCCAGATTTTAATCTATATTATACAGCAGCAGTCATCAAAACTGCTTGGTATTGGCCGAGGAGTAGAGTAGTGGATCAATGGAATAGATTGGGTGCAGGAGACCCAGCAGTTAATGAATATAGTAATCTATTGTTTGATAAACCCGGAGACCCCAGTTTTGGGGATAAGAATGCACTATTTGACAAAAACTGCTGGGAAAACTGGAATACCGTATGGCAGAAACTGGGCATAGATCATTATCAAACACCATATACCAAAATCAAGTCTAAATGGGTGCATGATCTAAAGGATGATACTGTAAGCAATCTGGGAAAGCAAGGGATAGTTTACTGTCAGATTTGTGGAGAGGGGAAGACTTTAGGACCAAACAAGAATTAGAGCGCATTATAAAATGCAAAATGGATAATTTTGATTACATTAAATTGAAAAGCTTCTGTACAAACAAAGCCAATGTAACCAAGATCAAGAGGGAGGTGGGAAATTGGGAAAATTTTTTACAACCTATATCTCTAATAAAGGACTCATTTCTAAAATATACAGAGAATTGAGTCAAATCTATAAGAATACAAGTCATTCCCCAATTGACAAATGGTCAAAGGATATGAACAGGCAGTTTTCAGAGAAAGAAATTAAAGATATCTATAAGCATATGAAGAAATGCTCTAAATCACCACATCTCACCAGTCAAATTGGCTAAGATGACAAAACAGGAAAATGACAAATGCTGGAGAAAATGTGGGCAAATTGGAACACTAATGCATTGCTGGTGTGTAGGAGAGGCAATGAGGATTTACCTCAGTGCCCTTGAGAGGTCCCTGGACCCGTGACGGCACTCCAGGCTTAGGCGATGATGGCAAGGCCTCTCGCCCCCATTAACCCTCTAGGCACTTGAGGGACTGCTAGGCCCCCAGATGACCCCGCCTTGTTCTAAGGAGCAAGGCACATCCGGGTCCACAAGGAATATCCTTGTTCCAGGTAGAAATCTCGAGATAAGAGTCCCAGGGTTAAGGTGTGCTTGACCTTAAAAGGCAAAAGGTGTTGTAATTGGCCAAGAGCCAAAATGGAAAGTGCTTGCATAGGATAGGCTATATATGTAGAAGAGCAGGAAATAAAGTTGGAGTTGCCCCCTGAGTTGCTGTGTAAGTGTGCTTTGTTCTGCTCGGCGCTCCCCACCACGTGGCGTCCAGAAGGCCCTGTGAAAGGATATGACGACACTGGTGGAATAGTGAACTGATCCAACCATTCTGGAGAGCAATTTGGAATTATGCCCAAAGGGCTATAAATAATTTCATACCCTTTGGCCCAGCAATACCACTTCTAGGGTTATATCCCAAAGAGATCATAGAAGTGGGAGTAAGACCCATATGTACAAAAATATTTATAGCAGCTCTTTTTGTGGTTGCAAAGAATTGGAAATTAAGGGGGTGCCCATCAATTGGGGAATGGCTAAACAAGTTGTGGTATATGCATGTAATGGAATACTATTGTTCTATAAGAAACAAGGAGCAGACAGACTTCATATTTACCTGGAGAGGTTTATACAAACTGATGCTGAGTGAGAAGAGTAGAACCAGGAGAAATTTGTATACAATCACAGACACAACATATGTGTGATGACCAACTATGGCAGACTGGACTCTTCTTAGCAATGTAGTGATAGAAGTCAATCGCAAAAGACTCGGGATGGAGAGAGGTGTCTATATTCAGAGAAAGAACTAGAAAGAACTGAGCTTGAATCCTGATTGAAGCAAACTATTTATCTTTTTCTTTTTATTGTTTGGTTTTATTTCCTCTTTACCATTTTTCATTCCATCTAGTACAATCAGCCTTTGTAACCTGACTAATGTCTAATGTGAAAGTATTTGCAGATCCTACACTGGATTATATGCCGTCGTAGGGGTTAGGGGAAGGGAGGGAAGGAAAATTCGAAACTCAAGGAACTATGGAATTGAATCTTGTAAACTAAAAATAATCAAATTAATAAAAATAAATAAAAAGAGTAAATTTCCTGCTTCCCCTTGCTCTTAAAATTACTTTGTGTGTGTGTTTGTGTGTATGTATGTACCTCCCTCTTAAAGTTACTTTGTATAAAATTTGTATAAACTTTGCTTTTGTTTATCAATATTGTATCCCTTAGGAAGAATGTAAGCACCTTAAGGGCAGGGACTCCCCCCACCCCAGAACTTTATATTACACCTAGTAAATGCTTAATAAAGGTTTGTTGGGTTGAATTGAACTCAGTGGCAAAAACGGGCAGTCCCTAATGATTTTTAAAATAATTAAAGTCTGTGCTCTAGTTCGCAAGCACCAAATATAAATAGGAGGGAGTCCTTCCTCTTGACCAAGAAGAGTGCCAGTCTGAGCTATGAGCATGAGCTGGTGGCTTCCTTTGCTGGGTTGAACCAAGTATAACTTTCAGAAAGAGTTTAATTTTTTTTCATCAACTAGAGAAAACACTTTGAACTTTCATGTACTTTTAAATTTAACAGCCTGGTTTATAGCCTGAGAGAGTTTGAAATGGAGATCAGCATGTTCACTGAATAAAGCTTCCTAAATGGAAATGGAAATTTAGAATCACTCCTCCAGGATTATCTGACCGTAGGATCAAAGTGAGAAGGGACTGTTAGAGAACAGATGAAGGAAGTAAGGCCCAAAAGGGTGAAGGACCTTGCCCAACATCACAGAACTAGTTAGTGGCAGAGTAGTCAAGGAAACCCAGATCTTTTGCCTTCCTTTGCTATTTCTCTTATATCACAGATGCCTTAGATATACAATTGCAAAACTCTACCTGAAAACACCGGAAAAGGTACAATAAAATATGTTGGAGATGTGAATCCAAACGATGAGATGAACTGTTTTCCCCAAAGGTAATGATGCTTTCTAGGGTTGCTCCAGGGACCATGCCTCTGCCAAACATCTGAGATGAAGTGTACCTTTTCCTTCTCCTTATATAACCTCATAGACCACGTTTGTATTTGCAAATTCCATACCTGTTTCGGGGAGGGGACAAGAGGTAGTAGAGGAGACCTAGTTCCATTTTGCACACAAGTAATCTTCTAATTCTTATGCTTTAAGTGTCAATGTGATTTTGATCTGGGTTTAAATACCCCTAGCTTAAGTGTTTAACCACAGAGTCGATAAAACTCCCATAAGGACCAATCTTAAACCATGATTTCAGGGGCTTATGGAAAGGTTCTTTGCCTTCCAGTTAGCTCTCCTAGATCTTTGGGATGACTAAATACTTCTTATTACATAGTTTAAAAAATAGGGTTTAAAATGCAAAGTCCCCTAAGAGAAACATTAACTTAAATCTACCTTGCGGTAAAAAAAAATTGCTGATACCAAATAATTTTTTCTAAGAAGAGGTTTTAATGGAGGGAAAAAGGTAGAGAAAATGCAAACAATAGGTACCTAAAAAGGCAGAGATAATGGGTAAAGGTGAATGAAGGAAACTTCAGAGACTACAGAGACTCTCTAAACAGAGAAAAAGCCTAATTCAGTTTTGTCTTGGTCTTTATTCTTCAGTGAGAAAGAGACATAACTAGAGTGGGGCAACTGGTCCTTTGATCCAGGATAGAAAATTTAAAGAGTGCTGACAGCACTTTCCTGGGTGTACTTTTTCCCCAGAGAAGCATGTCCTTCATGGTGGTGGCCATCACCAACCTCATTTACTAACTTCCACCTACTCAGGTCTTTTCCAATCCCCAGGAGCAGGTTCTCTCCTAAAGTGACTGCATTTTTCAATAAGGCAAAAATGTCAGGCATTCCAGAGTATGTTTCTTTCCCTCCAAGGTGACACCTGGAACACGTGTACACACACACACACACACACACACACACACACACACACACACACTCTTAGATGAAAAATATTACTATTTGCTCCTACAGGAAAGTATAATATCCCCTCTTTTAAAAAGTACATATATTTTTCCAGGACATTAACACCTGAGTGAGAGAAGTTTAATGTAACATTCTAGTTAGGACCAGGTTTTAAAAAAATATTTTTTAAGTGCTTTGAAAATGCTCCAGGAATTGGTGCTCCAAATCACTGAAATTGAATTTCTCAACTTCCTCTTGGGTCTTCCTTCATGGGTGTCTCATGGAATACCCCACACCTGGCTTTTCAAGACCTTTATCAAATTATAAGCCAAGACTTTCCCCAGACTTGAGGTCCTTAATTTCCCTTCAACAGAGGTATAGTCTCAAGGTAACCAAACTGGGTGGTGGGGGGAGCGGAATGTTAACTATAAAAATGGGACAGATCTCTTTATATACACACACACAGTAATCCACTTGATGGAGGCCCTCGTCACTTCCTGCCTAGACTATAGTCTCCCTTCTACCTTGGTGGGGTTAGAGCATGACAGCCCAGTCAGTGATCATAAAATTTGGGGGCCCTCCCTTCATACCAGAGAAGAGGTGTGAATCTTCTTTTTTTTATGGTGTATTTACAATACCTTACTGTAAAATCTGGGTTATTATTCAATATTATATGGATATTTTATGCATTTCTGAGTTTCTAAACTTTTCTGAATCATCTACCATCCTTTCACATGTCATCAGCTTCTGTAAAACTCCCCTAAAATTCCCATTTAATTTCTCGTGTTGACCTGTGATATATCAAAACCAAAATGGGGTGATGGGGAAGGGATAGCTCTATTTGCAATAGCCTGCTGGGTTGTTTCTCTGCCTCATCTCTCTCCCCTCCAGACCATCCAATTCACCTGCAGGTTCAGACATCACCCTCTTGATGTTATTGGTCTTCTAGAATGAACAACAGCATTCAGCTATCAAAGGCATTTTCCTACAGCTCAGGTTGGCCCATGTCACTCCTCTCTACTCAGTGAACTCCAGTGTCTCCCTATTAGCTCCTGGATCAGAGATAAAATACTTTATCTGACTTTTATAACCCTTCTCACTCATTCCTACCTCCCTAGTCTTCTTATACTTTACTTCTAATTGCATGTTAAATCACCTATCCACTGGGCTCCTTGCTGTTTCTTGAATATGACACTCTTACCTCCCATCGTCCTGTGTGCCTTTTCACTGGCTGTCCCTATGCCTGGAAAAGTCTCCCTCCCTTCCTCCTTCCTTCCAGTACTTTGCTTTCTTTAGGATTTAGCTCAAATCTATCTGCTATGGGGAGGTGGGGGCAAGGAGAATAGGAGGGGAGAAGTGGGGAGGAAAGGGGGGTATAATGTGAAACTCAAGGGATTGTGGAACTGAACGTTGTAAGGAATAAAAAAAGGTAGGAAAAATATTGAGCAAAATGAATATATTGGAAAAGTCTGACTTTCCATGCAATGTTCTGCAAACTAGTCCCTCATTGTGGAAATATGTTTAATATGATTGTACATGTTTAACTGATACCATATCGCTTGCTGTCTTGGGAAGGGAGGAGGGAAGGAGAAAAATATTTGGAATTCAAGATCTTAAAAAAGTGAATGTTGAAACTATCTTTACATATAATTGAAAAAAATAAAATACTATTAAGTGGGGGAAAAAATTAGCTCAAATCCTCCCTATTGCAAGAGGCCTTTCCCAGGCCTCCTAGCAGCTAAGACCTTCTAACTGGGATTATTTCCCTTTCACAACACTTATTCCATTGCTGTTTGAGTGTTGTCTCCCCTCCTTAGAATGTGAACTCCTTGAGGGCGGGAGTTCATTTGCCTTTGGCTTCCCAGTGTTTGGCATAGACCTGGCACCCAGCAAGTACTTAACAAAATCTTGTTGACTCTCACATACCATACCAGGGCAACGTCATTATTGGCTAAGAAAGTATTGCTTTGCAAGCTGGAGATTTGTGTGACCCAGTTCTCAGAGGGTTGGTGCTAATAACAAATTATCAGAACAGGAGGCTTGGGCTGGCTCACCCCTGCTCTTTGCCCAAAGACGATCAGTAACCCTAGCTCTCCAGCTTCTTGGCTTGGCTTCTGTTACTGTGGGAAGAACATGGTCAGTGGACAGCGGCAATGAACAGCCACTGGGTGGTGAGGAAGAGCCACAAGGGCTATGGAACCCACAGTCTGGTGGGGGAGGTTTCCTTGGGATACAAGTTGGATGGACCTCTGTCATAACAAGATCCAAACCATCCTATAGTAGCTAGGGAAAATGAAATTTGATATTGAAAGTCAATTCTAGGAGGCACAGAACTGCATAGCAGAGGGGAAAGGTTCTAGTTTAGAGTCAATGTGGTTGTTCAGTCATTTTCAATTGCGTCTGACTCTTCATGACCCCACTATATGTTTCTTTGGCAAAGACACTGGAGTGATTTGCCATTTCCTTCTCCAACTCATTTTACAGATGAGGAAACTGAAGCAAACAGGGTTAAGTGACTTGCCCAAGGTCACACAGCTAGCAATTTGAACTCAGGTCTTCCTGACTCCAGGCTTGGTCCTCTATCCACTGTGCCATCTAGCTGGCTCAAACCCAGCTCAGCTACCTACTAACCACGTGATCCTAGGTAAGGGACTTTCCCTCTCTGGTTTTTTTTTTTTTTAATTTTTTTGCTTTTTGGAGGGCAATTGAGGTTAAGTGACTTACCCAAGGTTACATGGCTAGTTTTTGTGTTGTGTCTGAGGTCAGATTTGAACTCAGGGCTTCCTGACTCCAGGGCCAGTGCTCTATTCGCTGCGCCACCTAGCCGCCCCCACCCTGCTCTCTGGGTTTTAATTCTTCGTCAGTAAATGAGTAATTTTTGATTAATGCCCTCTAAGGTCCCTTTTCCCCCTAAATTTTTTTTTTGGAGGGTTATTGGGGTTAAGTAACTTGCCCAAGGTCACACGGCTAGGTTTTTGTTTGTGTGGGTTAAGTGTCTGAGGCCGGATCCGAACTTAGGTCCTTCTGACTCCAGGGCCGACGCTCTACTCACTGCGCCACCTAGCCTCCCCCCCCTAAATTTTTATACTAGGAGCCTATAAACCTAATAAAATTGAATCAGAACAACATACACATTGACTACAGTTAGCGTATTTTTTAAATGATCCCCACAAAACAGGTATAAGTGCACAGAAGAAAATCATGGGAAGCGCATGAAATAGACAATGAGACATTAGTGTTATCATTTCATTAAAGCTTATAATACTCCAGTGGTCGACAATCTCCTAGATGGAAGTACTCCTCCCACCAGCGCTAATTACAACTCATTCATGTCCATTCATAGTGTGTGACTCTAAATCATGTTCTCGGTCAGTCTGTAAATAATGACCTGAGTGTCACAGTGGATGAAGCACTGGTCCTACAGTCAGGGAGACCTGAGTTCAAATCTGGCCTCAGACACTTACAAGCAGTGTGACCCTGGGCAAGTCACTTAACTTCAGTCTGCCTCAGTTTCTTTATCTGTAAAATGGGGATAATAACAGTACCTACCTCCCAGGGTTGTTGCAAGGATCAAATGAGATAATATTTGTAAAACACTTAGCACAGTGCCTGGCACATAGTAAGCACCATATAAATATTAACTATTATTATTGGTGATTTATTCTACCCATAAATTCACCAATAGAAGTCCATCCTGTGAAAAATGGACATGGTTACTGGTCACAAAGGACAGCACCCACTTTCCAGTGTTGTGAAGTCCAAATGAGATGATGTCTGTAAAGAACAGTTCTATATAAATATTGTTAGTGTATTTTCCCCTTTGTCAAAGTAGAAATCGTTTGAGGTTTATGATTTTATCTGCCATCTCATTTTCTCCCTCATTTGTTTGACTTTTTTTTCGGTTGATGGTTATTGAATTTGTAACAAAAAAAGGAGAATAACTTTACTTTTAAAGGAAGAAAACTCAGTTTGGAAGGCCAAAGTGGTTAGGCTTCTCTTCAAGCTATAATTGTCTTCACACGTCCTGGCCTCTGCCTAGTGAGAGCTCATAACTTCTATGAGCAGCTGTCTTTTATTCCCCAAAGGGAAGAAGGTTGAAACATTTCCCACCCTTATTTGGTGGGGTCTCAGGCTTGTCAGGGCTGTCTTTTGCCAGATGACTTTGTCTTCACCAGCCCTCTGAAAGGGGTGTCCAGATAGCCCCCTATGCTCATTGCTTTTGAACTCAGGATAATCTCCGATGGTAACAGTTAATGGTCAAATACTCAGAGAGCTAGGCTCTAAATATCAGCAGAAGGAAATGCTTGGTTTGGAATAGACAATTTGATTTAACCAGTCCTCATTTAAAGTCCTCTTCATCAGAAGACTCCTTGCAGTGTGAAAATGATTCTAGGTTCTCAGAGGCTATTCCAGCACTACACAAGCTCTAGCAAATCCAACCAAAAGAAAAAGGGTTAAAGCAGGGGTTCTTGACTTTCAGTAGGTTCTAAACCTCCCTTAGGTGGTCTGGCAAAACCTATGGATGGATCCTTTCTCAGAATAGTTTTTGAATGTATAAAATAACATAGGATCACCAAGAAAACAAATTAACTTGAAATATAGTTATTGGGGCAGCTAGGTGGTGTAGTGAATAGAGAACTGGCCCTGGAATCAGAAGGACCTGAGTTCAAATCTGCCCTCAGACACTTAACACTCACTAGCCATGTGATCTTGGGCAAGTCACTCATCCCTTATTGTCCTGCCTTTCCCCCTCCAAAAAGTGAAAGAGAGAGAGAGAGAGAAAGAGAGAGAGAGAAAGAGAGAGAGAGAGAGAGAGAGAGAGAGAGAGAGAGAGAGAGAGAGAGAGAGAGAGAGAGAGAGTGTTATCAACAACAACAACAACAAAACAAGCTTGAGGACTCCAGGTTAAAACCCCTGTCTAAAGAATGGGGAAGCCAATATGAACTAGCCTAGTTATGTGGTAAAAGGTAAGTCACTTGGACATGGGTTATTTTAGCCATAGTAACTCACAAAGATCATTTACCTAGATCAGAGTTTCTCAAAATGTAGCAGTCCCCAAACCCTTTCAGGGGGTCTGTGAGATTAAAATGGTTTTCATAATAGCACCAACACCTAATATGGTAAATATCAATAAAAACCTTAATGTGTAAAGTACTTTGTACCTATAAATATGAATGGTTGTCATCATTACAGGTACTTCCAAAAAGAAAGGACCATTATATGAGTCCTTTTTTTCTAAATCAAAGAATTCTTTCCCACTGTAGATAATTATTGCCTAAATTATCTATTTTGTAAATTGACATATGTCTATAGTAGACCAGGTTTACTTAAAATGGTCTTTCAAAAGAAAAAATTGAAACTTATCACTGTGTAATCATACTGACCAAGTTTGACCAGGAAAAGAATAAGAAAATGTTCCTCCTTTCATTCTTTGGAAGGCAGGGGATAATGGGGATGAAATATTAAATATACTGTCAGACACAATTGATAGCATGGTTGATTTGATGGAGCTAATTTTTCTTTTGCCATTATTGCAAAGGATGCCTGACCAGGTAGAGGAGAAGCCATATATTTGGAAATAAAAGTGATTAAAATAGAAAAGATATCAATAAAAATAAGTTTTATAAGAAGAGGTATTTTCTTGCAGTTAGACTAACATTAAATTTCATGTTTAAAGAGAAATTAGATTTTGAAACCAAGAATCAGCTTTGTTTGTCCTAAGATAATGGATGGAACCTTAGGTATGAACCTTAGGTACACCCTTCATTTTACCCTAATATATTTAAGATTCAGAGAAGAAAAATTATTTCTCCAAGGTCACACATTAATAAGTGACTGAAAACATTGAACTCAAATGTCCAGACTCCAAATTCAGTGTTCCCTCCACAAGGCTAATTTTAAAATGTGACCAGAATAAAAGCTAACCTCCCCCCACTCCTAACACACACACACACACACACACACACACACACAATTTTAGTAACTGAAATACAGGCCAAAATCAAATAAAAGAGAATTGGTCAACATCAAACCATTTTAAAGCAAATTTTAAGTAATTTATTTATTAATTTTGCCTTTCTTTCCATCTCCACTGCTTAGTTGTTTTGTCCTTGTTTAATCGTTTTTTAACCATGTCCAACTCTTTATGACCTAACTTGAAGTTTTCTTGGTAAAGATGCTGGAGTGGTTTTCCATTTCCCTTCTCCAGCTCATTTTGCAGATGAGAAAATTGAGTCAAACAGGGATAAGTGACTTGCCCCGGGTCACACAGCTAGTAAGTATCTGAGGCTAGTTTGAACTCATGAAGATGAGTCTTCCTGATGATATAAGAACTGTGCCACCTCAATGCCCTCCCACTGCTAAACAGTCACTTAATAAATACTGGTTTACTGACTGGAAGCCAACTGGCAATCAGCTAAACTTTGGCAATTTTTCAGTGAACGTCCACTTAAGGAATTAAACTCAATTATTTAGAAAACTCACTCAAAAGTATTCCTTTTTTGATCATTCAACTCAACAAGCACTTATGTGTCTGCCAGGCACCATGTGAGTTACTGGGGCCACAGAAACAATTAGAAAAGCAGCGCTGTTCTCAAGGCTTCAGTGGTTGAGAAGTCACCATTTAGAGTCCACTGAGCTGTACTCCCTGGCCCCTTCCCTTCTCACTTTCTGCCTCTAATGCTTAGAAGTTATCAAACATCCCTGTCCAAGAGAAGTTCTCTTCTGAACCTGAGAATATAGTCTTCATGTTGCTTTCAGTTGGATATGACTTTAAAAGAAATATTTGCACTCCCTGTGAGAGGTCAGGGTGACTAATCGGATGTCCTTCCTAGCTAAGCACATCAAAAAAGCCAGGAGAAACATTTGCAACAAAGAAAAAGAACAGTAACAACAACCCAGCAAGATCAGCTTTAAAAACAATGAGCTAACCAAATAAAAAAATAAAATAACAATAGACCAAGCTCCAATGAATGAATATTACAACATCTTCCCCGAAAGCTAGAGAAAACATTGGCCTGGGTAGAAGCTCTGTCATTACCAAGCAAGTATAAATGAAGGAACACAAGCTACTTTAAATGGAAAAAATGGGGAATTCATGACTGGAAAATAAATAGGCTGTAATCTTTGTTCTTGATGCTTCCCATGTACACAGTAAAGGTTGGCTACAATAGAACAAAAGATGGGAAGCCTGTTGGAGAGGACTATATAGTGGTAATGGAATCAAAGGATCTGTGTTTGAATCCTAGATAGCTTTGCCACTTATTACCTTTAATAAGTCATTTACTCTCCTTAAGCCTCAATTTCCTCATCTGTAAAATGGAAGGGTTGGGCATGATTTCTAAGGTTCCATATAGTTCTCATTCTGTGAACCTGAAAAAAAAGATCCACAATGTTAAAAGAAACATCAGTCCAGAAAACCCATTTCAGGAATATTCTGTTCTAAAACTAGAGGTAGAAAAAAATGACTCAGCTAGAATAGAGTTCGATGACAGCCTACCTGCCATTAAAAGGCAGATGAAAGAAATGGAAGATGGCAATGGCGAAATTATAATTGGGAAAAGTATTCAAGAGAGTTTGTCTGAACTGAAGGACCACCTCTACTTAGACACTGAGAAGCTGCCAAGAAGTTTTTTCAAGAGCATTGAAAGAAAAAGCCCCTATGTTTTTAAACTCATCATTTTTTTTATTTCCAAGAAAAGGACAGGATTTTACCAACAGCCTGGAAAAATCAAAAGAGACAGCATTTAAATATGGAGGGAAGTACAAGGAATTAACTTTCAGAATCTGAGGAAGAGGAGGCCTTGGGGGAATTATATATGCATGTAACTAAGACAGAATAAGTGGGGCTTGGATAAATTTAGAAGACTCCCAATTGGTTCCACAGGCTTTGGATGAATAATTGGGGTCCTCTTGGTGATATGAAAGAGGAAAATTATGACCAATCCTCCATGATCTGCTCTTCCAGAGGGAGATGTCAGAGCTAGGAATGTTCTCTTGCCTCAGGGTATCTGAATTCCATCACTGTGCAACCCTCACTAAAACTAGGACAATAAGAGTTCAATAGGGATGGAAATGTTGGTAGGTGGTACCCCAATCTTTAACCTTGCCACTGGAAATGTGGTGGGAGGCTGGACTCAGGGTTGGGGTATGTTGGTGGGAGATGGGAAGGTTTGGAGTTGACAGGCCTTTGAGAGGTGGGTGATACCCAGACTAGAGGATCAAAGGAAGATGGTGGGTGAACAGGGACAGGAAGACTTGCAGTTTGGCAGTGCCTGTCCCAATAGGAAGGGTTGGGACAGGAGAGGACAGAATTAGGAGTAGTTTGCAAAGCGTTTTTCTCCAGCAACCGGTTCTCACTGTGGCCTCACTAGGACCTAGTAAGCAAGAATAATTATTCAAAATAGGAAGCCATCATCCTATCTGTGTCTTTCCTTTCATAGCCAAATTCCTAGAAAAACTCATCTACCAGAGTTTCCTATAGAATCCTCCTTTTTCTGTTTTGCATACATGGGAATGTTCATATGTGTTTACTAAGTTCAGAAGTTTAAAAAAAAAGGAAAAGGAAAAAGTCGTCTATATTCCTTCCCTCTGTCCTCAGTCATGCTCATTTTACTTATCCCTTGCAAACACCTGCTCCCTATATATCTTAAGTATCAACTCCTGTTTGTCATTTTTTGCTTTCATTTCCAGGCTAAAATCATTCTCTTTGTCAGAGAAAACAGAAGAAAAATGAAAATCCAACTCTCTGCTTCCTCTCTATTGTCAGTGATTATTATCCCAAATCATCTTTGCTTGCCCACTTATTTTCTCCCAATATTACTTATGTATCTAGCAAACAGGCAAAAATGTATTAAGTTTTTACTGTGTACCAGGGACTATGATAAGTGCTGGAGGAACCAAGAAAAAGCAAAAACAATACCTGCCCTTAAGAAGCTTATTTTATTTGATCTGGACCAAAAATTCCGTGAGATAGGTAACAAACCCATTTCACAGATGAGGGAACTGCCTCAGAGAAGCTATGTAACCTTGGAGAGGTTATATAACAGGAGTTATAGGTTATATGCTTTCAACTAAGATTTACATCTTTTATATTTAAGTATTTCTTTTATGGTGGAGGAAAGAAATAGCTATCCTATACCTGAACATCTCTGTCCACTGAGCATCCTTTTTAGTAAGGACCTTATGGGTCCCTTTTGTGGAAAACCTAGAGATTTTTCTCCACTGGGGTCATAATGAGAAAGAGTGGGAGGTGAGAGGAAGCTAGGTGGCACAGTGAATAGAGCACTGGCCCTGGAATCAGGAGAACCTGAGTTCAAATCTGACCTCAGATGCTTAACACTAGCCATGTGACCTTGGACAAGTCACTTAACCCCAATTGTCTTCCCTCCTCCAGAAAAAAAAAGTGGGAGGTGAGCTTGTTTCCTTCCATTAAATTCTAGGTTCTTCAAGCTTTTCTCAAAGCCAGGAAAACTTGGGTTCTAGCCTGAGACATTTATGAAACCCCAAACAAGATTTTCTTAGTGGAAGAGGTCACTCTCCCTGTCCCCAGTCAGATCATAGATCTTTATAGTTCAGTGACTGAACCATAGTCACATAATTAGTAAATATCAAACGTAGGATTTAAATGAAGATTTCTCTGACTCCAGAACCAACTTTCTCTCTATGACACTAGGCTATCTCACTAAGAGATGAATTAGAGAAATGTGATGACTGTTTTCAATTTTTTTAAGGTTTATCATATAGAAGAGAAAAAAAAAACATATTCTTTTTGGCCCCAGAGGGCAGACTTGGGATCAGTAGATAGATGTTTAAGTGAGGTAAATATAAGGAAATGTAAAGGAAAAACAGTTGTAGCTGTCAGAACTGACTAATAGTGAAATGATCTGCCTTGGGAGGTAATAGAATCCCCATTCCTTAAGGTCTTCAAACAAAAAAAAAACTGGAATAATAATCATTTACTTAGCTATTATTGTAACAACTAACCTTCATATAGCACTTTGAGCAAACCACTTTACAAACATTAAATCATCTGATCATTGGGAGACTACTTTTTAGGGTGTAGTCAAGAGGATTCATATTTCAGGGTTGGACTATATGACTTCTGACATCCTTTCTAGTTCCAGGATTCTATATTCAACTCCTTTGACCCAGGAAAGGAAATGTGCGCCAAGGGAAAAACTTTAAAGGCAAGGGGGAAAAATAATTTGTACAAAGTTCCTCAGAGCAGCCCATAACATGATAACTGTTTTCAATTATCTTTAAGGTTTTTCATGTGAAGAGAAAAGACTTCTCCTTGGCTCCAGAGAGTGAACTTAGGAGATGTGAATGGTTGTTTTAGTGAGGCACATGTAAGGAAACAAGGAAAAATATTACAACCATTAGAGCTGGCTAGTGAAGAACTAGAAAAATGTTTAATAGCCTAACTCACATTTCTATAGCTTATTAAGGTTAGCAAAAGTGTTTTTCAGAAAATAAGCTTTTGAATTAGATTATACCCATTTTAAAGAAGAGAAAACTGAGGCAGAGAAAGGGTTAAGTGACTTGCCCAGGGTAACATAGGTAGTAAGTGTCTGAGGCCAGATTTGAACTGGAGTCTGCCTAACTCCAGGTTCAACACTATCCGATAGGCTACCTAGTTGTACAATACTTGACTACTTTTCATTATATATACTAGATACCATATAAAACAGAAAATAAGCAAATTCCATTTCATTAAACTTATTCTAGAATTTTAATTTTGTGTGATTTATACATGCTTCTCCCGTTCCCCACCCCATACTTTTCTCATGCTGAGATTTTTCCTGTAACAAGCAAGCAAAAATTGTGTACCTTCCAAAATTTGGTGGAGACAGAGGGTAGGGCAAAGCATATCCTGTTTCCCTCCTTTTTGTAGAGAGAGTGGCTGTATGTGTGTGTGTCAGGGGGGGACTACAGGTGTGGAATGTTGCATACACTTTCAGACTCTTGGCTTTGCTTAACATATTTTGTTACAAGAGAGCTCTCAAGGGGTAAGTACAACCCAGGAATGTTTGTACTGTTAAAGGAAAACACACCAATAAAACTTTTTAAAAAGGCATATGCAAGACAGAATAAAAACGTAGGAAAGGGTCTAGTTTTTCCCAGTGTTCTTTTCAAAGGAATTATTTGGGCCTTGATAACAGGCAGGGGGCACAGAACTCCTTCAACATTTGGTGCTCCCTTTGGATCAGATTACAGTTAACTCAAAGAATATTTCTATGGTAACAACAAATATCCTTAAGACAAAAGGGAATTCCCTACCAAGTACAGTAGAAGAAAACTGAAGTGAGAGTGAAAACAAAATGTCAGAGAGAGCCTCGGTGTGCCTCTGAAACCCACAGAAGATTATCCCTCCTATCAGTGGAAAGAAGCAGTAAGTGAAAATACCACCGAGCCTAAGATGAGAAATTAATCTCCCCGGGAACTAAAGGTCTGTTAACTTGCTTGGAGTGTTCTGAACTCTGGCCAATTGATTCCATGTTGCTTCTGCTTATCTTAGAGAAAGCAGCTTTTACCAAACTCATCCCCCTCAGAACAGCCAGTGGTTCCTGTGAGGAGGTAATCCTGGCTCGTCTTGAGTTCTTCTCACTTGCTGGCAACTTCCTTCCTTATTTACCCCCGGGAGTTCATAGGACATCTCCACATCTAGGCCAAGAAAGCTTTGGACCATCACCCCACATGATGGATCCATTCCTTGCCTTGTTTATTTGTGTTGTTTTTAAATTATTTTTTCCCCATCCTCTTTCAGAAATAAAAATAAACAACAGACTTTGCCCACCCCATCCCCTCCTCCTGAACATCATGGAGCTGTCCAGACAAGTCACATTCTGTTCTGCCATCCTGTTTACATATCGTCAAGAAATGTAAGCAGTCTGTCCCTCCTTGCCAGGGGCTGCCTTGCCTACGGCCACCCGAGTCAGAGAGTGTGCTCTAGGCCTCGTGCTTCTCAGGAAGAGCCAAGGGAAGGAAGGTTGGCTCCTGAGGAGTTTTCAGGGTAGTCTCAGAGCCCCAGTCCCTTCAAAAACTTTGTGGCAACACTGGAGTAGGAATATGGAACAGGGGAGAGCATCCAAATCAACACAAGCTGGGATCCTGTTTCTATCTTTGTGACTTCAGGCAGATCACTTAAACTCTTTAACTAATTTGGAAAATAAGGGAGCTGGAGGCAGCTAGGTGGTATAGTAGATAAAGCACCTGCCCTGAAGTCAGAAGGACCTGATTTCAAATCTGGCCCTCAGATTCTTGATACTCACTAGTTGTGTGACCCTGGGCAAGGGTTATCTTTAAGGTTAATCTTTATTGCCAGAAGAAAGAGTGAGAAAGAAAGAAAGAAAGAAAGAAAGGAGGAAGGAAGGAAGGAAGGAAGGAAGGAAGGAAGGAAGGAAGGAAGGAAGGAAGGAAAGAGGAGTCGGACTAGATAATACCTGAAATTCCTTCTAACTCTAAATCTCTGACCTGTCAAAGGTATGCTTCTAAATATTTAACAACCAATTCTATGAAAAGCATGCTAGATTTTTAAACTTAATTTACTTTATTAACATTTTCTCCATCACTTTCTTAAGTCTAGACAGCCAAAAAAATGATATATTGAACCCTGATTTGTAGCATTAGCAGAGTTCAGAAGTGCAAAGGCCTATACTGAAAACTCAACAATTGGTTCTGTGGAAAGCCCCAGCATCCCCCTGCCTATGACCTCAAAAAGCAAATACCATCCCCAACAACAACCACAACCTGCCCCACATATTTGTTTCTACAAACTCCTATAAACTGCTGTGTAGATTATTGTTGTTGTTTCAGTCATGTCTGACTGTCCGTGACCCCATTTGGGGTTTTCCTGGCAAAGATACTGGAGTGGTTTGTCATTTCCTTCTCCAGCTTGTTTTACAGATGAGGAAACTGAGGCAAACAGGGTAAAGTGACTTGTCTAGGGTCACACAGCTAAGTGTCTAGGGCCAGATTTGACCTCAGGAAGGTAAGTATTCCTAACTCTAGGCCCAGCATTCTATCCACTGAGCCATCTAGTTGCTCATGCATGTATATATACACATATAAATATATATGTGTGTATGTGTATATATATGAATATGTGTGTATGTGTATATGTATATGTATATGTGTGTGTGCGTGTCTGTGTAGTAATCTCAGAGGGACAGCATTAGCATTAAAGGAGACCAGTTAAGTTCTCTTATAGAAAGTGACCTCTGAACAATACTTGAAGAAGTCCAGGGGGAAGAAAAGAAGAGGGAGGACATTCCAGGCTTGGGGAATAGCCAGTGAAAGGGCCCAGAGTCAGGAAATGTATGGTTATTGACTGAGTGGAGTAATAAGTTAAGGAGAGCAGGGTCCTGAAAGTAGGGGCCAGAGGCAGCGCGTGATTTCTAATGTTGCCTCAGGTCAGACATTAGACCTGTTTCCTGGGGTTCCTTTGGGCCACCATTAGCTTTGGTCATTTTGTGGGGTACCATTTCTTGGTGAACTTTAGTTCTGGTTCCAATGGTATTGGTCTTTAGTTACCTCCTTGCACAAAGAACTTTGGAATAAAGGCCGGATCACGGGGCTTCTCTCTGGATTCGATGTCCCAGAAAATTTAAAGTTTCTCACTCATTTTTTTTTCAGACTGACTCCCAGCAAGGGAGAGACTTGGAAAAGTTTAGTCCACACTGAAGTTGTGCCAGAGACATGAGAATTTATTGAAAAGATAAATTTACAGAAAATTCCAAGACCTCCTGAGGAGAGGTTGCATGGCCTCCCTCAGTGATCCTTCCTAATGTTAAACAACCTTGCCTCTCAGGAAATGTGTCCTCATGTTTGATCTCAAGTCTTTAGGCCACAATTTCTAGTGTCTTCAAAGGAGAATGAGAAGAGTTCATAGGTGGAGAATAGTTAATAAATCATACCTTAATTTGTTTAAATTGAAAAATCCCAATCCCTGAGGCTTTCCCACAAAACAGGGTAGGCAAATCCCAATGGAGATGAAGTGGTCCTCCTTGACTGCCTTGAAAACTGGAGCATGGGCTGCCCTACAGACCATCAGGCAAATGCTAGATTCCCGGGGCTGTCTAACACCATTCAGTTCAATTCATTTAAGTTCAATAAATATTTATTAATCCCCTATTACATGTAAGGCACTGGGGATCCAAACAGTGCCTGCCCCTAAGCTGCTCACTTTCTTTTTTTTTCTGTTTAAACAAATGCTTTATTAACTTCTGTTTTACATCATTCATTTCCACCAGATTTTGAGTTACAATCATTTCCCCCCCGCTTGTTTTTCCCCTACCCACCCTCCCAGAACAGCAATCCTGCAAGGCATCACTTCCTCCAATCTGCTCTCTCCCATATCCTCTCCCACACCCCCTTCGACCTCTACATTAGAGGAAGGTGAATCTTTGTGTCCCAATGCCTGCACATCTTATCTCCCAATTACAAGCAAAAGAGTATTAATAATAGTATTTATATATATTTGGAACATTTAATCTTAAGACCTTGAATTTCAGATCCATTTCCTTCCTCCCTTGTCCATTCCCTCTGGGGAGATAAGTAATTCAGTATATGTTGTATATATCTAGCTATGCAGAACATTATCACAGTAGATATATTGTACAAAGCTGCTTATAATTCCCTCCCCCTCATCCCACCCCCACCTGGTCCATTCCCCACTTGATCCTGTCCCTCTTCCATAGTGGGTACCTCCAACCTCCCCTCCCCCCAAGGATGCCCACCGATCCATCATCCCTCCTCTCATCCCCCTTCCCCCCATTCTGCTGTAGGTTGAGATGTCCTACCTAGTATGTATGTCATTCTCTCCCTGAACCAAATTCAATGAGAATGTGGTTTCGTCTTTTTGCCTTCCTATTTTTTCCCCTCCCTTGCAACCACTTCCCCCTGCTTCCTCTACATGAGATAGTTTACCCCACCCTGTCTCTCCCCATCTCCTCCTGCCACTTTCCTCTCTCACCTCACAACTTCACCCCTTGAGTATCCTCCCTTCCCAACAAGTTCAACCTATGCCCTCTATCCAAATATAACTGTAACCATATACACACACATTCACATATGTATTCACATGACCATACACCCTTCTTCCATTATTTTCATAGTGAGAAATATTTCCTCAGTCACAGTTATTATTTTTCCATATAGGAATGTAAATAGTTCAACTTTGATAAGTTCCTTTTGATTTCCTTTCCCTGATTACCTTCTCAGGCATCTCTTGCTTCTTGTGTCTGGATGTCAAATTTTCTATTCAATTCTGGTTTTTTCCTCAAGAGTGCTTGAAAGTCCTCTATTCCACTGAATGACCATATTTTCCCCTGAAACAAAATACTCAGTTTTGCTGGGTAGGTGACCCTTAGGTTCATTCCCAGCTCTTTTGCCCTCTGGAATATCATATTCCATGCCCTTCAATCCCTCAGTGTAGAAGCTGCCAGGTCCTGTGCTATTCTGATTGTGTTTCCACAATATTGAAATTGTTTCTTCCTGGCTTCTTGTAGTATTTTCTCCTTGATCTGGGGATTCTGGAACCTGGCTATAATATTCCTGGGAGTTTTCTTTTTGGGATCTTTTTCAGGAGGTGATTGGTGGATTCTTTCAACCTCTATTTTGCCCTCTGGATCTAAAACATCAGGGCAATTTTCCTTGAGAATTTCTTGAAGGGTGATTTCTAGGTTCTTTCTTTGATCATGGCTTTCAGGTAGTCCAATAATTTTTCAATTGTCTCTCCTGGATCTATTTTCCAGGTCAGTGGTTTTTCCCATGAGATATTTCACATTGCCTTCTAATCTTTCATTTGTTTGGATCTGTTTCACAGCATCTTGATTTCTCATAAAGTCATTAACTTCCATTTGCTCCAGTCTAACTCTGAAGGAATGAATCTCCTCAGTGAGCTTTTGAGATTCTTTTTCCATCTGGCAAATTCGACTTTTTAAGGCATTCTTCTCCTCATTGCCCTTTTGGACCTCCTTTGCCATTTGAGTTAGTCTATTTTTTAAGGTGTTATTTTCCTCAGTCAGGCTGTTGACCCTCATTTCATACTTTTCCTGCATCCTTCTCATTTTTCTTTCCAATTTTTCCTCTACTTCTCTTATTTGACTTTTAAAGTCCTTCTTAAGGTCCTCTATGGCCTGTAACCTGCTCATGTTTTTCCCTGGGGCTTTTGGAGCAGGACTTCTGACCTCACAGTCCTCTTCCCACTCCATGCTTCAACCCTCCTTGCCCCCAAAGTAGGAGTCTAGGGTTGCATTTTTTTGTTTAATTTGTTTCCTTTGCCTTGGCATGTTGCCACTTAATTACTTTACTTTGGGGCTTGTTGCCACACTATGGCTTTTTGCCGCCAGATAGGGGAATTTTCGGGGGGCAACTTCTGTTTCCGGCAAGCTGGAAACCCACCCACTACCTCCACCCCAGATCACAATACAGATCCAGGGAGGTTAAAGCAAGAGCGATTACCACCCAAGACTGATCGCTGGATCTCCCTACAGTTCGAAGGCCAGGAGCTGGAGCTGCCTCTGAAAACTACAAAATGGCGTGTCTCCTCAGTGGCTTCTAGCCCCCAGGGGAGGAAGCCAACGAGTTCCCCAAACACTGGCCCCAAAGTCCATAGGGCACTAACCTCTCACTTTGTCCTAGGCATGTCTATGTTGATAATTCTGGAATTGCCACAGCTGCTGGTGTTCTGGGGTCCCTCCAGCCGGCTGCTGGCCCTGCCGCCCTGGGGCTAAAACCGTGGCTAAGGTGGACCAGACCTGTGCTCGGCTCCCCGTGCTCTGCGCATTGCTGGCTCCCAGAGCGCTGAGCTGGTCCTTCCTGCAGGGCTGCTAGGCTGTTCTCAGCAGGAAGTTAGCTTCTCTGTGTTATTCTGTGGGTGCTGGGGCTCCAGAAGTTGTTCAGAGTCCCCTTTTACATAGTTTCAGCTGCTCACTTTCTACTAGGGGTATGGGGGTATACAACATACACAAAGAGAAATTAATGCAAAATACATATAATGTATGCATGAAGTAATTTCAGTGGGAAGGAGAGCAGAGATAGCTGGGAAAATCAGGAAGGATCTCAGCTAGGAAGTGCCAGCTGAGCTGAGCCTTGAAGGAGCTCTTCAAGAGGAGATAAAGAAAGAGAGTTCTTCAGACATGGAGGCTATCTTGGGCAAAGTATACCAGCAATCTAGGCAAGTCTTGCCAACTTGCCTGGAAGGTAGAGAATTTAACATTTTCTAACCTTCTTATCAATATTTGCGACTTTCTTCAGTTAGCCAGTCAGTTAATAAGGATTTATTAAGCACCTACTATGTGTCAAGTACTATGCTAAGGCTGGGGATAGACAGAAAAGCAAAAGGCAGTCCCTAACTTCAAGGAGCTCACATTCTAATGCAAACAGCTATTAACAAACATGACATAAAATGGATAGATAAGAAATTATCAACAGAAGAAAGGTAGTAGGATTAAGAGTGATTGGGAAAGTGCCTATAGAAGGTGGGATTTTAGATGGGACTTGAAGGAAGTCAGGAGGGAGAGATGAGGAGGCAGAACATCCCAGACACAGGAGACTACCAGGGAAAATACTCAGAGCTGAGAGGTGGAGGGTCTTGTTCATGGAACAGCAAGGAGGCCAGTGTGACTGGATCAAAGAGTAGGGTTGTTGTTTGTCCTTTTCCAAAGAAGACCAATGGCATCATGGGTTGATGTCATGACTTGTGTGTGCATTAGATTTAATCAAGGCAGAGTATAATGTAAAGGAAGACTAGAAAAGTAAGTTGGGTTATGAAGAGCTTTGAATGCCAAATAGAACATTTTTTTATTTAGTCCTGGAGGGCCTAGACAACTACTAGAGTTTTTTGAGGAGAGGTGTGATATAGTTGCACCTGGTCTTTAGGAAAATCAGTTTGTTGACTGGGTGGTGCAGTAGATAGAGTGCTGGGCCTGGAATCAGTTCAAATGTTCCCTAGATGTGTGATTTTGTGCAAGTCACTTAAATCTCTGTTTGTCAGCTTCCTCATCTGTAAAATGGGGATAATAATTGTACCTTCTTCCCAGGATTGTGTCATGAGGGTCAGATGAGGTGATGATATAAAGTACTTAGCACAGTGCCCAGTCCGTAGTAAACTCTATAAATATTAGCTGTTATTACTGCCTGAATGGAGGATGGTCTAGAATGAGGAACCTCCTTTGAGCCTTTCTGACCTTCAAGAAGCTCAGAGAGTCATGGCTCACAACAAGAAGTATTTATTAAGCCCCTACTGTGTGCTAGTGACAGTGGCCATATGAAGACTAGAAGAAGTAGAGGACCGTGACATCAGGGAGGTGATGCCCTGACATGCAAGTGAATTGGATTTAAGTGAGGGAGGGCTGTGCAAAGTCACCAGTCTCACTTTATCCTCCAGAGCCATCTGGGTCCATATATAGATCAGGATGACTGGAGATAACCTTAGAGACACTAGGTACATGAATCTGAAAGGATAACAATTCAAGGTGTGAAAAACAGTGAGTCAAGTCAGCAAGCACTTATTAAGTACCTATTATGTACTAGGCACTGGGCCTCAGTTTCCTCATCTGTAAAATGAGGGGTTGGACTAGATAGACTCTTGGGTCCATTTTAGCTTCCAAGGACTTTGGTTCTATGGTCTTCAAGCCAATAATAAAACAGTTATCACAAAGGAGTATGTGGTTGATCTCAGAACCAATGGTACAGATAGAATTATAGGAATTCAGAGGAAGGAGGGAGTGAGCTTCTAATGGACTGCTGGTTAGAATGCCGAGTTTATTTGAGATGTTCAGTATAGATTAGATCCAGTATCCAGAACTAAATGCCTCTTTTATTTTCCCCCCCTTTTATTCCTAGCCTCTTCTGTATGTTGAGAAAGTTGAGAAGCTTCCCAACTGGGAGACACTTAAGGAAGTCTTAGGGGTTTGGCCCAGACTGACTTCCAACAGGGAGTAAGATGACAGCTCAAATGAGGAGCTAATTTTTTAAAGTAACATTTCTTCTTGGTTTATAGAAACCAAGGCTGGGTTGGCGCCTTTGTTACAGCAGGAGGCGAGAAAAAACAAGATTCTGATGCGTCTCCTTTTCTTTCATAGGCTTGCTTCAGTAACCAGGAGTCAGGCTCTTAAATTCTCTGCCTCTCCATTTAATCCAAGCAGATCATGAGTCAACAGTAAAGTTGTTAAAGTGAGAGTAACCCTGGGGTATACAGACCAGGAGAACAACCAGTATTTAGGGTTTATGTAAAATAATCCTCTGACCATAAAAGGCTGTTAGGTCACAGTTCAGAAATAAGATGCCAGTCATCTGGAGCCCTGGGGACCCAGTACCACTTGTAGCAAGACTGCTAACTGTGGTGTCAAAGGACCACAGTTCAAATCCCATCTCTATTGTACTACTACCTGAGTGACCTTGGGCAAGTTTCTGACCCTCCTTGGGCCTCAGTTTCCTCAAATGTAAAACAAAGGAGTTGGATTAGATCAGGCATTCTTAAACTGGGATCAATAGCTTCCAGGTGGTCCATGAACTTGGATGGGAAAAAAATACATCTATTCACTCACTAATCTCTAACTGAAATGTAGCATTTTCTTTGATTATGAATGTACAATGCAGACAAGAAACATTATTCTGAGAAGTCCATGGATTTCACTTGACTGTCAAACATACAAAAAGGTCAAGAACCTCTGGACTATGTGGCCTCTGAAATTCCTTCAAGTTCTAGATTCATGACCCTATGATCTCTAAGCTCTAGGTTCATTTAAGTTCTAAATCCTTTGATCCTGATTCATACCTGGCTACTTATATAATTTCCCTCCCTGGTTGCTTTCTTAAAAGAGATTCTCAAGTGCCAAGTCTTCAAAGAAGGTAGAAATAAGAATTCTTTTTAACTTTTCCCTCAAACAATCCTTGCTCTTTTATTTATTATTATTATTTTTAATGCTGTCACCAAAGATAGCAAATCTCCCCTTACTTCAAGAAGAGGTTTTCCCTGAGGCAAGACTTGTAATAAATTATATACTTGGCAGTTTAAAAATGATCTTTTAAATTATGGTTTTGTTGCTGAAATATGCAGAATATGTCCTAGGGTTGGATAGTTCTGTCCAGTCATGTTTTTGTTTCACATTTGAATGTCATACTTTTCTCACAATTGAGGCAAGGCTGAACCCAGATGCTTTCCAGAATAGATTCCTCATCAAAGGAGAACAGCAAATGGAGAGTAGTTTTAGGATTAGAAAAGTGGATTCATAATCCAGCAATTTCTATTCAAGTCCTCATTTCTGCATTCACTTAACTGTGACTCCTATTACACACTTTTAGAACTGGAAATAAGAAACCTTAACAACCATCTCATTTGCCTACTACATTTGAATCTCAGAGAAGGTAAGCAGCTTGTCCAAGGTTCCTTAGCTAGGTAGTGACAAAGCTGAGATGAGAATCCAGATCTCCTGCTTTCTACTTACTCAGCTAATATTTATAACATCTTCATTTCCTCATTGCTCATTGGGAAAAAGGGAGATATTAATATCTGTCATCTTACAAAATTATGCTTTTGTTAGTTTGCAAATGAGAAATAAAAGATATTGATTTGTTCTTATCCAAAAAAATACAATTATTATCTGTTAGGAATATAGTTCATAGTTGCAGAGAAATCTAGGAAGACTTGTGTGAACTGATGCATAGTGAAGTGAGATGAACCAGGAGAACTATTTCTATAGCAATAGCATTGTAAAATCAAACAACTTTGAAAGAATAAAGAACTCTAATCAATGCAATGACCAACTATGATTACAGAGGAATTATTGTGAAGCATTCTACCCACCTTCCAACAGACAACTCACACATCAAAACAAGACTTTTTAAAAATACAATCGATGTGAGAATTTTTTTCACTTTATGATATATGTTGCAAAGATTTTGTTGTCCTTGTTTCTTTTTTCATCTTGTTCCTCCCATTAGACAGAGATCTCGAGACCAGGGACTTTTTTTGTTGTTGTATTTCTTTGTATCTCCGAGGCTTAACCTAGTATACAGTAGGTGCTTAATAAATGCTTGTTGACTTGACTTTCAATTGGGGAGAGAAAAGAAGGGGAAGAGAAAATCAATCATTGTTAACTGAAAAATTAATAAAATACATATGATGAAAAACCCAAATTATAAACCAAGCACTGAATTCAAAGCAAGGTCTAGACTGGTCAAGGAAAGGCAGCATTATGCCATGAAAAGAAATAGTGTCTCTAAAGACTCTGGAGGACCTGGGTTCAAATACTTCTTCTGACAGCTGTATAACCTTACATCTCTAGGCCTCAGTTTCCTTTTCTGTGAAATGAGATAATTGGACTAGATATAGTCTGAGGTCACTTTACATCAAGGATTCTTAACTTGGGTGTCCATGAATTTGTCTTTTAAAAAATATTTTCATAACTGTATTTCATTACAATTGGTTTTCTTTGCCAACCCACATATTTTATTTAGTGCCCTTAAAAACTTTATTCTAAGATGGGATCCACTGGCTTCACCAGACTATCAAAGGGGTCCATGAGATTAAAAAGAAAAAAAGGTCAGGATTCTTCTCTAGTTCTCTGATGTTCTGAATATAGTGCCTAGTATTTGGTATTTAGTAAATGCTCCATCATCTATCTTAGATTTTTTGTGCCCTGGATGACTTTCCCATGAAAAATGCTGCTCTAATAAATAGAAAGAGCTGATTATGTTTTGCTTTCAGTCACCCTGGAGAAAGGGGGGATTTTTCTTTCAAATAAGTCATTAAATCTAGACAAAGAGAATTTTGTTAGAAAAGTTAGCAGAGACCCAACTTAGTCTTGTAGGTGCCTCCCAGCCGGCTTCCATCAGAGAGGACGTGCTGGGCGGTCCCCCAACTGCTGTGAAACAGCCACACAGTGGGGCTGTGCTTGGCACTGCTTTCCCTGCTCAGGAAAATCCAAGGCCACAGGAAGCATGAGGCATGGAGGATGCAAGGACACAGGAATCCTTAAACAAAGCCCTATAATTTACTGGAAATTTAAAATGTGCTTGAGAAAACCACCTATTAGAAACCTCTGGTATGCTTTTATTAGTTTGCAAATCCCTTAAGCTGGTTTGTGACCCTGAGACCACAATTCTTTAACCGTGCTGGAGACCAGGCAAGTTCTTTTGGGATACCCAGCATATAGAGCTCTCTCTTTGCCCAAATTTCCCGATATCTTTGGGGAGGTCACTTTAATCTTTAGGGGTTTCAGTTTCCTCATCTATAAAATGAAAGGGTTGGAATGAGCCAATGAGGAAGATCCAGCCCTATGAGTCATAATCAGACACCCATAGTTTAGGGGAATGGAGCCTATGTGCCCAGGGATTAGAAATCATTATTTGGGCTAGAAAGAGAGAAGCCTTTGAAACAAGAGGGTATGCACCATCCAAGGTGTGGTTTGAGAGAGTAAACAGAATCAAGCCAGAGTTCACAAAGCAACTAAATTCAAGGGGTTAGGAGAATTCAAAGCAATGGTCTCAAGCCAGAGACATCAGTACTGAGTAGATCAGAAAGACATAAACACCGCTAAGCATATGGTAGGACTCTGGCTCAACAAGCTTCAGTGACTCTCCATTGTTTCTAGGATCAAGGGAAGGGGGAGAGAATGAACATTTATATCGCATCTATTAAGTGACAGGCACTGTGTGTGAAATGCTTTTTTTCCTTTCCTTTTCTAGAAATTTTTAAATAAGTTTTGTTTTTTATAAATATTATCTCATTTGCTAAATTATATGTCACAAAAAAACTTTGGATAAAATCCAAACTCCTTCATTTGGAGTAGCCCTTCTTAATCTGGTTCCAACCAGGCTTTCTCCACTGCTTTCCCCCTTTCTATACTCTGTATTCTCATCAAACTAGCTTGGTGTCCCACCCCTCATCTCTGAATCTTTGCAGTGGTCCCCATTCCTGGGACACTTTCTTCTACACTTCTATCAGAATCTCAAATTTCCTTTAAGGCTCTGTCAAATGCCACTAACAACATGAGGTCTTTCCTCAGTTGTTAGACTTCCGAAATTCATTAGTGAGTTATGAATTCATTCATTTAAAATTTACTTGTCTGCATGTTGTCCCCTCTAGAAAGTTAGCTCCTTGAGAGAAGGGATTGTTTATTTATTTATTTATTTTGTCTTCATATCCCACAGTTCCTAGCACAACCCCTGACACAAAGTAGGCACTTAATAAGTGTTTTGTTGACTGACCAAATGAAGGGAGCAGTACGTAGACTGGGTGAAATGAGTCCATTGTCTCAGGCTTTTCCATCTGAAGCTGTCTTCTTAAGAGAGGGTACAACAGCCACACCCATTCCTTGTCTGCCTACCCCAGCACTGCAGCTTTGAGATTCATCCCTCAATCAATAATCAATCAACAAGCATTTTTAAAAACACTTAACCAAAAGGAAGATGTTAGCTACAGAGAAAAGAGAAGACAGTTCCAGGTGTAGGAGAAGTCAAAAGGCATTGGTTCGAGTTAGGACATTTAAAGACAGGGAAGCTAACCACACATGTTAAACATGGGGAAGAATTGACTTTATAAATACACAGTGGGAAAATATCCAGTGGTCACAGTAGATCCAATGTAGAAATAGCATTTAGAGGCCAGAGACTGCTGGCTCAGTCCCAGTCCTTTTACTTAATGCATGGTGACCTTGAGCAGATCAGTTAAGGCTTTCTCTGACCTTGACTTTCCTCAAGTGGGTTGGACTGGCTCAGGGGTTAAATCTTTTCTTGTGTCCTGACTTCATTGTTTGTCTGGTTAAGCCTATGGACCGGTTCTCAGAATAATATTTTTCAATGCATAAAATATATAGGATTGCAAAGGAAACCAATTATATTGAAGTACATTGATCAAAATTCAAAACACCAAGTTCACAGACCCCCAGACTAGAAAATTCTAAGTATTCTTCTGGCTCAAAATCCTACAGTCCTATTAGAGCCGGTGATAATAGCTCAGAAATGCCATGCTACTTTTAAGAAAAGTTTAATACTTTAGGCTAGAGAAAATTTATGGGGAAAAGAAGGTAAGACTATATGCAATAAGGAGGCAACACTAAGTTATAATCTACACTCCTAGAAAGTGTTTCTTTAGTCTTTTCAGTTGTGTCTGACTTTTCATGAGGCCATTTGGGATTTTCTGGGCAAAGATACTGGAGTGGTTTGCCATTTTTTTCTCCAAATCATTTTACAGATAAGGAAACTGAGGCAAAGAGAGATAAGTGACTTGCCCAGGGTCACATTATCTATTAAGTGTCTGTGGCTGGATTTGAACTCAGTAAAATGCGTCTTCCTGACTCTAGCCCCAGTGTGCCATTCACTTAGACACCTAGCTGCCCCTCTAGAAAGTGTACACACATTAAAAAGAATGCCTCTTTCAGGGCAGGAACTGTTTCCTTTCAACCTTTGTATCCCCAGTACTTCAGAAGCGTTTTTTGCCACATAATATATATTTAATAAATGATTGATTGATGAGGTCACAGATCTAGATATTTTCCTGGAAAATTTTGTGTGGATCAGATTTTTGTAAATGTAAGGTTGAGCTTCAGAGATATTTGGCTTTCATTTTTGTTCCTTAAATTGTTAGCACTTCCTAATGCTTGAACATCAGATTCCTTTTGCCTCCTCACCTCTCTCTCTCTGTCAAGGCCTGATCTATAAAATGGTCTTAAATTACACTGGGTTAGCTTTTAGTATTTTCATCTATCCTTGTATAAATGTTGTTTGATTTGGTAAGACTCCATTAATCCTCTTTGGAAGTGGGCCGAAGGTAAGTACTAAGTCAATAATTTGCTTTGTAAGGATTAAAGCTGTTTGGCCTCTGCTAGTGGAGAGGTGACCTTGAGTTATCAATGGCTATGATGGTGAACACAAGCCCTGGGGGTGTCCCCTCCTGATGCTGGGGCAGAGATAGCAAGAGTATAAGTTATCCAAGGGCCAGCCCAGATAAATCTGGAGAAGTTCCTCACCTGATTGTCCTTAAGCTGATACATGTCAGCCACTGAAAGAAAACTCAAAAGCTACCAGGCTCAATAATCATTCCCAAAGCTTAGCCATTAATATCTGATGTCAATTTTCAGGGAAGTCTCCTGCATAACATGACAAAAATAAAAATAGCAGTTGCTAATATTTATATAGTTTCTTGTTTTTTTTTTTTTTTTTGAGGGCAATTGGGGTTAAGTAACTTGCCCAAGGTCACATGGCTAGGTTTTTGTTTGTGTGTGCATTAAGTGTCTGAGGTTGGATCCGAACTCAGGTCCTTCTGACTCCAGGGCCAATGCTCTACTCACTGTGCCACCTAGCCGCCTCTATATAGTTTCTTAAGGTTTGCAAAGCTGTTTCCATTTATTATTTCATTTAATCCTCACAATAGCCCTGTGATTAGATGTTCTATTAGATGTTCTATTATTATCTTTCTTTTACAGATGAGGAAACTGAGGCTGAGACCCATTAACTGAGATTCCCAGGAACACATAGCTGATAAGGCAACACCTGCAGTTGAATCTGTTCTGTTCAGAGTTTAGATGGCATACTGAACAAATCTGCAAACTGATAAGAAACCGGGATTGCCTAGCAGGTTGAAAAATACAATCAGAATCAAAATTAAAAATGGGAAAGGCTCTATTTTAGCCTGTCAGTGTTCCAGCCACTGGAATGAGGGGCCCATGGTATGCAAGAGGCATCTTGCCACAGTGGAAAGAGAGTGGGATAAAGATTCAGAAAGGCCTGAATTCAATCCTACCCCTGATACGTTCTAGTTGTGTGACCCTAGACAAGTCACTTAACTTTTCATTGCTCCCAGACAACTCTCTACCAAGTGCATTGGCAGAAGTTTATGAATTAGGAGTTCCTTAAATCGGCAAAATTATAGATTCAGATACATTTTATGTATATGTATATATATACACATACATATATAAATTAAATAATTGATCATTAAAGATATTGATATAACAATATATTCTTAATAAAATTAATGTGATATTTTAACAATATACAATGAACATATATAATTATATGTACTATATACATGTTGCACAAATTATACTATATAAATATAGTTTGCCATTGTTATTCAGTCCTTTTAGTTGTACCCAACTCTTCATGACCTCATTTAGGGGTTTTCTTGGCAAAGACACTGGAGTGGTTTGCCATTTCCTTCTCTAGCTCGTTTTACAGACGAGGAAACTGAGGCAAACAGGAGGAAGTGACTTGACCAGGGTCACACAGCTAGTAAGTGTCTGAGGCCAGATTTGAACTTTAAGTCTTCCTGACTCTAGCCCCAGCACTCTATCTACCTATGCCACCTAGCTACCCCCACATAAATATAATAATACATATTAGAATAATATAGTATATGATTAGATATACTATATAAATATGACATAAATTACACTATTTAAATATAACAGTTATTTATACTAGATAACTGTTACATAAATCATATGAAATCATAAATATCTAATAACATAACGATAAATTATATAAATATCAATGTTATATTGTGTAATACATATTATCATATATTACAAATTATAATATATGTAATTTATGTGGATCTGTGATTTCATTGATATAAGAAACTCCCCAAAAGGAAGCTTCTACATAATAAATATACACATATAATCATATAAATCTACATATATAATTATGTTTTTCTTTTTGATATATATTTTTATTTTTCCCCAATTGCATGTTAAAACAATTTTTAACATTTGTTTCTAAGTTTTGAGTTCCAAATTCTATATAAATATACCTTAAATATGTATATTTCTCTGGACCTGTGAATATATATTTTATACATACATGTATATATATGTATACACATATACACACAGAGGAAGCTATAATATGTCAACAAGTACTTACTAAACTTTTGTTGTTGTTGTTGTTCCTTGCTTTTTTGGAGGGGGGAGGGCAGGGCAGTTGGGGTTAAGTGACTTGCCCAAGGTCACATGGCTAGTAGATGTTAAGTATCTGAGGCCAGATTTGAACTCAGGTCCTCCTGATTCCAGGGTCAGGTCTCTATTTACTGTGCCACCTAGCTGCCCCACTTACTAAACTTTTAATAAGTGCCAGGCACTATTCTAGGTACTGAGAATACAAGGAAAGGAAAAAAAAACAGTCCCTGCCCTCAAGGAGCTCACAGTCTAACAGAGGAAACAGCACACAAGCCACTATATCCAAATAAGAAGTAAACAGTATAAATTGGACATAGTCTCAGGTGCTGGTGATTGATATTTGACTGAAGTAAGGAAGGCCTGGAGGATAGAAAGGAGCAGTAAAGGAATCTTAGTTATCAGCAGCACCCTAAAGGGTCAACAGAACTGGCTAGAAGGGGTGGTTTGGTTGCTAAAGGGAATTACCTCAAAGTCTTGAAGGGTTTTCCTGTCTATCTTCTTTGGGCAATCACTGCTCTGTCAACACCTTTCCACAGAATCTACCATATGTCAGAGTAAAACAAAGGGACCAATGACTGGCCTTTAGTAGTCATTTGGCCTTTAGCTGGGGCCAAATATCTGCCTTAGTTCTAGTTCTAGTTCAAGATTTGTGTTGCTGAAGCAGAATTACCTCAAGGGCTTGGGTTTTATTTCTTCTTCCCCAAGTTACACTACCTGGGGTGTCCGTGTAGCAGAGGTGTCCTACCGGTGTTGGTGAATGGCCTGGGCCATGAGATTTAAGTTGACCTTCTACAGTTGGCTTCAACTATATCCTCCCCACTTCCTGTTAAAGTTGGTAAAAGCAATGCTGATTGTCAGTCAACCTCAGTATCCAGGGGAAAAGATGGGAGGAGACCCATAAATAGGACTTCCTTATCCTACCCTGGGAAAGACCTTAACTTAAAAAGGTCAAGATCTCCCACTGCATCTGGGGCCATCTCCCAATCTATATCTCACCACTGGACCCAGATGGCTCTGGAGGAGAGAGTGAGGCTGGTGACTTAATTCACTTGCAAGTCACCTTCCTGACGCCATGGTCCTCTTCAAGAATGAAGGACAAACAACAACAACCTAATAAGTCACAGAAAGTATTCGATGCATCAAGGTATGTGAAAAACACTCAAGAATCCAATGGCCCAGCTGGTCAGGGGTAGAAGGTGAGTTCTTTCTTTCATTGCTGGAAAGCAAAGGCTAGACCCACCTCTGAGAATACTTCTCTCTTCTACCTTGGGATTTCTTTTCAAAGAACTTCCTACTGAAGTATAGGTATCCAACCTCTTTGGAGGGGCTACAGGATACAAGTCAAGGGTCATGATTAGGAGCCTTTCCCTTCTCTTCTGGCCTGATGTCACAACTTACTCTCTTCCCCTTGACTTTGTGTGAATGTATGCCTTCTTCTATGTGACTTATATACCAATGTCTTAGGCTTGTATCCCTAACTGCTGATATGTGCTTTCTGAATGGTTGTGATTTATGTATTAAAACATAAGGGGCAGCCAAGTGGTGCAGTGAATAGAGCACTGGCCCTAAAGTCAGGAGGACCTGAGTTGGAATCTGACCTTAGACACCTGACATTTAGCTAGCTGTGTGACCCTGGGAAGTCACTTAACCCCAGTGGTCTTGTCTTCCTCCCTCCAAAAAAAAAAGCCATAGACTAGCCTAGTGGAGACAGGGTTGGCCTTGGAATCAAGAAGGCCGGGCATTCAAATCCTGCCTTGGAAACTTACTAGTCCTATGACTAGAAATAGACTTGTCATTTCATTGGTAAGCAGAACTTCTGTTTCCCTCATGCAGATCAACACTTTCTTTGGCACTTCTAAACCTAGAAGGTTGCCTAGAGCCTGGAAAGACTGAATGACTTGCCTAGGGTCACATAGTTGGTGTCAGTTCTTCCTGGCTTCCTATTTACTACCCAACACTTCTCCCGGCTATGTGATCCTGGGAAAAATCACTTAACTTCTGTTTCCACATCTGTACAATGGGAATAATACTATCTGTATTACCAACCCCACAGAATGGTTGAGAAGTTCAAATAAGACAGTGTATGTATATAAAGCATTTTGAAAATTTTAATGTGTTATTTAGTGTCCCAAAATGCAATTTTAAACTATTAAAACAAAAGTTTTAGTTGGTTTTTAGGTTATTAAAGCTTAAAACTTCACTATGATACTTGGGATACCTTGCATTTCAATGACCTCAGAGCACAGTGTCTGGTACATGATATATACTTAATAAATGCTTATTATATTGTATTATAGATATGGATATGTTCATCCATAAGTTGGACAATGTATGTGTTTCTCTGAGGTTATGGTATGTGACCACATTTGATGGTTCCTAGAAGGAAAGAGAGAGAACAGAAAGAGTACATTAATTTGTCAGTAAAGACAGAGCCAGAGGTAAGCTGTGGGTTTTTATTGGAAGCCATGAGAGTTGGGCTGTGGGCCATCCCTCTGAAGTTCTTTGGCGTCTCCCACATTTTGGATGTCTTGTCCTGCTTTCTTCTTGGTGTTCCTTAACTAGCATGTGGCAGAAGCAAAATCTTCTTTCAAAGCATCCTCCAAGCTAATTGGAAATTTCTCTGATGATGAGTCTTTTAGCTGCCTGATGCAACTGGAACTCTTCCCAGGAAGACACTCTAGTCAGCAGATACTTATGGTAATAAGCCCATGCTTTCTCCATTGACCTCTATTAGGGTTAGTGTCACAGCTCAGCATGTGTTAGGATATTACGAAGCACAAAAGAATGGTTTTGCATAGTCCAGGCAATAATGTAATTTGTGGTGTTTTCAAAAGAGGAGTTGTATATTTGAAAAATCAGGAAAGTCATGCCTAGTACAGTCAGGATTCGATTAGTGTGACTAATTTATTTCCATGGAGTAGTCACCTGATTTGAATTCATACTGCATATTTCCATTGGGCTGGAACCAATGATGTATTTTACATAATTATAACTTCAGTTAGTGCAAATTCAATTACATGTGACCTCTTCATGGGATTCATAGTTCTCACCAATCTTCATGCCTTTATTTATTTTTCTACTATATCAAGTACAGAATTATCCATCTTGGAACTGTGAGGAAGGGAAAGGATGAGAAAAGGTGGCCACATCTTCAATTTATAACTACCAGTACCTTGTGCCCCCTAGAGACAGTACTTTGTACCCACTCAAGCTGTAGTAGAATCTTGTGGAAATAAATGAATAGTCTAACTCCAGTAATAATTACCAATTTTGGCACTCAGGGCAAGCAGCATGAAAACAACCTTTAAATCAACTTTGTAATGTTAATAATAAAAGATATAATGTAGACAAATTAAGTTGAGGTTGTTGCTATAGTGGCTCACAGATGGTGTTACTGATGATGTATACAATCTTCTAGCATCCTATTTTAACTACTTATTCTTGCTAATTAGGTGTTGAGCTCAGTTGCTTTAAAAAGACTGTTAAATAATTTAATGTCCTCTAAATTTTGGTGTCCTGGCACAAAGTTTCTGTTGCCCCACCCTAGTTATAACTCTCATTCTAAGATTAGGTCTCTTGCATATACAGCCTCTTCTCTATCCAATGTACCTCGCACACAGCAGTCAAACTGTCATTCTAAAGCAGAGTTCTGACCAGGTTACTTCTCTCGTTAGAACTTCCAGTGTTTTCTATTGTCTTGATGATAAAATAGAAACTCCTATGTTTGGCATTTAAAGTTCTTTACAATATGGCTGCAGACTACCATTGCAGGCAGATTACACATTATTCCTCCTCGTGTACTCTCTACACAACATTTCCCATGCACAAGTAATCTCTCCCCTCCATGCCTTTGCACAAGCTGTGTCCTTTGTCTAGAATGCTCTTCTTCCTCACTTTTGTCCCTTGGAATTCCTATCTCCCTTAAAGGCTCAGCACAATTTACACAATGTTTCCTGATTGCTTGACCTCCCTACCAAAATACTTTGTGTTTATATTTTTAAAATTATTTTGACTTTTCTATGTACGTGTTGATCCCTGTTAGTAGAATACAAGCTCTTTACAAGAAGTAATTATTTCATTTTTGTATTTGTATTCCTGGTGTAAAGTATGGTGCCTGGTACAGAGCAGACGCTTAGTAAATATTTACTGAATTGAATTAATTTGCTAAAATCAGATCAGAAATCACTGTGTAAAGAACAGGAAAGGGGTGGGGATGTGCCAGTGTAATCACTCTACTTATGAATGGGATGGACATCCTTTTAAATAACAGATTTCTCCTTCCTTCTGCATATGTTAGCATCCAGAATAGTTCATGTGTTCAAGCCTTCCTTGGGGATTAATGTTGGGATGCATCAGTCAGAAAAAGAAGGATACCAACAACTGGGGCCTGCCAGAGTTTGCCATGGAATTACCAAATGCTAGAGTGGGAAGGGAGAACAGAGGTGCCTCGCCCTACCTGACCTTGTGCAGAAACCTGAGAAGTGGTCACCCAGGTCTTGAAGACCTCCAGTTACAGGACACTCATTACCTGCCACGGCTGCTTGTTCTATTTTGGGACAATGCCATTTGGAAGGCTTTTGGGGGGCTTTTTAAACCCCAAATTGAGTCCTGGCAGGTTGATTCTACAGTACCAATTCAGCCAAGAGCTTAGATGCTTATTAACCCAATACTTAAAGTAAAAGTACTTTCAAACACTTGTTAATGAGAGTGGGGCTCAGAAATTATTCCTGAGATGTCTGGAATTGTTTATGGAAATTCCAGGAAGCCTAGAAGCTTGCAGAATTGAGAGAAACTATGGTTCTGTCTTCTGTGTTGGAATAATGCCAAGGGAACCCTGTAGTGAATCTTATATATGTTATAAATAATAACTGAGGCCACAAATCTAATCTATCCTTGCTGAAGCCAGCAAGGATTGGTTGAGGGAAGGGAGGGATCTCTGGCCCCTTGACTTGGGGCTTTATAGCACATTTTAACTTTCCCATTCTCTCTCTTTCCAGATGTGTGCCTAATACTCACAGGGGATATTCCCTCCTGGCTCTTGCCTGGCTTTTCAATCTTTCTTATGTATCGGAAGGGTGGAAGATTGTCAGTATTTTTCTGAACTACTTAAAGGTTCAATTTTTTAGTTTGGGGAGAGTGAAGGAAATGGGTTAGGCTAGTGGATGTTTGTGTTGCCAGGGTAGACCCTTCAGCTCCCAGCCCTGACCATTTGACTTTCCATTCTCCAAACACACAGTTTTCCCTTTAAGTTCATTTTGCTTTGCCTGCCTTTCCAGTCTTGAGGTTGCTTCCAGGTACCACAAATCTACTTTCCTGAGATAACCAACAAAGGACTAGGGAAATAAGGAGAGGGAGGAGAATGAAGGATGGATTTCCCCAGGAGGAGAGGTCAGAATTTGCTCTTGGTGAAAAAAAAATCATATTATATATGTGATGAGTGTTCCATTTGGCTTATGTCAAATGGATGAATTTTCCCATTTTTCTACCACAAACTTCTATATCTAAACATGAGGTCTATGTTGTCAGCATTCAAAGCAAAAGAAATGCATGATCATGAATAAATAAACAGAGAAAATGGGACAAAAACAACTAGGGGTTCTGAATGTATTAGAATCCGAAACACCAGGATTTCCAAAGTGCTGAGAAAGAGAAATTAAACGCTTTTACCTGACCAGTCTGGCTTTTGTTTGGAAAGCTGACTTTCAGCATCCCAGTAAGAAAAGACTTTTGCCAACCCACAGGAGGCTATGAAAACTTTATTTCGAAAGGTCCAGGGGTAGGTATGATTAAAAATACCTTGAAGTTGTTTTTCCAGGTGGCCCTAGTAATAACTCCCAGCCCTACCTCCACCCCACCCCCCAAAAATGGCAGCACACAGGTTGGATGGGAAATTCAGCTGGTCATTGATTTTGTTTTGTGCAAAGAGGCCACTCCTTAAAGCAGTTATACTCCTTATATTAGACTCAGACCTCGGTTAGGAAAAAATCAGATTCAATATTTAATAAGAATAATTCAGTCTCATAGCTTGGGTAAGAAAACTGATCATCTCGTTTCTAGGAACAGCTGGAAAGGACAGGTGAGGAAGATTGCAAGGGTCTAGGCCTAGAATTAAAGGAGCCTCAGACACCACCCAATCCACCCCCCTCACTTTTCAGATGAAGAAACAGAGGCCCAGAGAGGTGGGTGAAGTGACAAGCTCAAATTCCTACAGGGAGGAAAATGTACGAGGAAGCCCAGTGAACCTGGAACCCAGAATGGTCCTAGGCTGCAGTGAAAGGGGTAAGTAAGGCTTGTGTGAACCAAATCTGCTCACTCTTTAATCCAACTTGCAGTAATTCACTGACCTAGTCTATGTGACCAGGCTGATAGCCATCAATTGTCTAGCGGACCATCACTGATACCATCAGTTATAACCCAGAAATTGACTCTGTCTCATTTGCTAATCTAATGTTTATTAATGTGATTCTACAAGTAGTTGGACCTGGTATATCTGAATGTCCTTGCCAGTCATAGGATCTCCTGGTTTTTCAGCCTTTCACACGTTGTACCAAGCTGTTTGTATTTAAAGAAACTTAGGTTCAGGAACTCTAATTTGGAGAGGGCTCATGTGAAGTTGTTTTGTGGAAATTATACAGCATGGTAAATAAAGGACTGAGAGGCTTCTTGGTCAATGGGATGCTGACCTCATGATCAGGAAGACCTGGGTTTGAGTTCCCACTGGCTGGGTGACTGAGGAAATCACTTAACCTCTCAGTGTCCCAAACAATTTTCTGAACCCCTCTTTGTGTTTCAGGGAAGCTACTGCAGAGGAAGTTTCTCACCAGGAGTTCCCTACAGTGCACAGTGAAATTTTAGATCCTGTCTGAATGAATGAATGAACAAATGAATTAAGTGAATAGACAAATAAATGAAACTTAGAAGCTTAAATTTTTCTTGCCCAGGAGTTTCCAGAAACAATGAAATCACAATGAAATCTCTGTCCCCATGAGGCTTAGAAAAAATTTATTCACCATGGCCAAGATTCCATTGTCCAAGAAGAGAATTATATTACTTAGAAAACTGAAATCATTCTTACCCTTCAAAAACTATTTTCTCCCTGATTCATTCCCCAATTCCCCAAACTAGAATGTCCTTAGATCTTTCATAGCACTTTAAGAGGCCGCCATTCTGATAATTGTATTATGTTCGTTTGTATACACATGTAACATATTCTAATTGATTGTAAGCTTATCAAAGGTTAGAATTCTATCTTGGCTTATTTTAATATTCCCAGGTCTTTATTCACTACCTAACATATGGATTACAATGCAATTCAATCCAACAAGCATTAATTAAGTACCTACTGTGTTCAGGGCATCACACTACGGCTACAAAAAAACAGAAACGATGTAGTCCCTGACCTCAAGGAATTTATATTCTACTGGATTTAATAAATGTTAGCATCTAATAAATATTAAGTATGGGGTCTTAGATTTTAGAGAGTCTATGTACTTACATGGGGCAGGGGGAGACATCCTTATTTTCACTTACCTTTACTTGAAATTCAGCATTTCTTTCCATTTTGAATTAAAAATAAAATTCTTCTGGAAAGGGGACCAGTTCACCAGTTCAGACTTTCAAGTAGAGGTTGAGCTTTGTAATTCTGTCTGTTCTTCCCACAAATTAATATTAATAGTAATCACCAGATTACTAATGGGGTCCACAACACAATAAAGATGAACTCTTTTGTTAGGTAATTCATTTAAACCTGGACCTTAGAAATTATTTACAGCTAGGTCCCTATTACTGCAAACAATAAATCCCATGAAGTAGTTTCATTCAAATTTGCATTGTATATTTCTGCTAAGCTAACCCATTATCATATTTTGCATAATTATAACTTTGAATATTGTGAATTCAAATACATGCAACCACTTCACAGAATTCATTATTCACCCTAATCAGGAATAGCTAGATCAGGTCCGTATTTTATAGGGGAAAAGCCTGAGTCCCAGAAAAGTTAAGTTATTGAACGGAGTGAATAATTAGGCTACAGAGATTTTATCCTGAATGATAATTACCTTGATTCACTCTTTTGGCAGACTTGACCTTATTTGCTCCAATCACCATATCCATCACAATTCTAAAATTCCCAGGAGATATTTCCTAGGGGAGCTCCCAGTCAGGGTGATGCTCATGCTGTGTTCTCCCTGAACGGCTGTACACTTGGAAGTCTGAATCCCAAGGGACCTCTTACTAGATTAGAACATGGAACCAATAACTCTGCTATGGCCACAGTAGGTCAGTAGGGCAATAGCAATTCCAGAGTGGGAAACAAAACATATACCATCTGGAGCTCTGAAAATGACATGATAACAAGCTATATTCTTGGTTTTTCTTCTGAGGTGAGGTCAAATCAATACAATCCCACAAATGTATTGAACACCTACTGTGTGCAGAGTTGACTGCTAATGTAGACATTTCTCTCTGTAATCAGCGTATGTGCAGAGTTGGCTTCTAGTGTCTCTGTGTAATCAGCATACATATTGAATACCTGCTGTGTGCAGAGTTGACTTTTTTTTTCTTTTTGGAGGGCAATTGGGGTTAAGTGACTTGCCCAAGGTCACATGGCTATTTTTTGTGTTAAGTGTCTGAGGCCGGATCTGAACCCAGGTCCTCCTGACTCCAGGGCCGGTGCTCTGTTCACTGTGCCACCTACCTGCCCCCAGAGTTGACTTCTAATGTAGAAGTGTCTCTGTGTAATCAGCATACTATATCTTGTTCACAGTGGAATTGGTTTATTTGGCAATATACAGACAGCCTACCTCTTGGGTGCAGAGACACCAATTTTGTAGGAAAAAGAGACAGAATTAAGGTTAACCTACGTTTGGTGACTTAGTAAGAAATGCAGACAAAAGAAAGACTTTCTAGACCTGTCAACCAGAGTGAAGTTATAAGTGAGTTAAAGATATTTTTAAATCTTGTTTTGACTACCCAGTATTGATACTGAGCATGAGTTGTAATCAGTGTAGAGCCCCTTTCATCTAGAGATAGGGATACTTGGGAAAAGCAAATAAATATTTCTGAAAAATGCTCTTTAGATGGCTTCTTTACAGTATTTGTCACATTCACTGAGACATTTTATAGTGTTTTGAGTTCAGACAGGGCAATCCTATGCTTTGTTTTCCCTTGGCATTGTAGTTACTTAAAGATGGAAGCCTAGCAACTGATGTCGCCCATCATATGTAAACCCCCAGGAAATGATCCCAGATTCAAGGTACTTTCTGGGTTACCTACTTATACCCAAGGTTCAAGAGCCCCTGCCAATTGTTTTTGTTTGTTTTCTACTTGTTGTAAGCCAACTCTAAAAGGCCATACTCATTCAAAGCAAAATAGATGTAATGGAATAATGTAGCAAATTAAGAGACTAGACAAGATGTCCTTTCTCCCCACAAGGCTCTTCTTTCCTACAGATTACCCATCACCACACAGAAGATATGTAGTCAAGGAACACATATAAAGGCTGGCTCATGTAGGGAACAGAGCAGCTCAACACCACCAATGTTTCAGAGTTACCAGTGTACTCAGGGGATGTTGTAGAATTGGTCTCTATTTCTCTTCACTGGGTCCTGCTTCTATGCTTTCCACTGCATATTGTGTTGTCCCTGCTGTAAACCTCCACTAGTCTCTACTATTTACTGAGCTTCCCTTTGGCTACCATCTACTGATATCCAGTTATTCAGCTTTTTAGGGTCATCAACTGAGTCTTTGCTACCATCTGCTGTGGTGTAATATCTAGGAAGCCTCTCACTTATAAAGAAAACCTAAACCTCTCAGTAATTCATATAGCCTAAGGTCATGACAGCTACTGAAAGTCAGGTAACCAGCAAAAGCTAGCAGATATGAGTAAACTACTCTTCTTTTGCTATACATCTGTTGTAGTCACTCAAAGTCCCCAGATCCAGTCAGCTTTCTGACTTAGGATAGTAACATTCCTCCAAATTTCCTTCAGATTCCTGATTGTCAACATATGTTCCCTCAAATCATCTAACAAAACTGCAAAGGAACCGAGTAGGGCTGGGCCAAGAAGGCGCCCCACTCCCAATCTAGCAAAGGCACTAGCAAAGTGCCTTAAACATAATTGGTGTTTAATAAATTTTTGTTAAACTGAATTGCCATGCAAATTAACCTATGGTCAGGAATAGAGGAGGTAGGCAGTAGTTGTAGCATTCACTTCCTCCACCTTAGAGCCTTTGTTTTGCATTTCTGTTTTCATTTTGCATACCTGCCAGCAGCATAATCACTGGTGGTTGTTTAATAGTTCACTAGTTTCCTTAGAGAAGAAATGACATTTATGTAGATTTCTCATTTTACCAACCCTAAGTTCAAATCAATTAAACAAGTTATCCATTTGGAGAATAAATTTATTGGATTAAAAGACTTGCCCAGGGATATGGCCAGGTCCTCTTCAAAGGTGGGGGGGCACCCCCTTAATGGTTTGAATGTCAATATCTAGACCTCTTACATTATGTGAATATCAATGCAGCATGTGCTTTGCTCTTGCTATATGAAAGACTCACCTTCAATTCAATTCATTTTCTATTGACCCAAGTCAGTAAACACTTATTATGATATACCAGGCACTGCATTGAGTGCTTACTAAGTGGCAGAAAGGAAGCATCGTGTAGTAGAGAGAGAAAGCTACCCAGAAGTCAGGAAGCCTGGGTTCTAGTCCCACAATTGAAACGTATGGTCAGGGTGATCCTAAACAAGTCAGCCTCTCAGCATGGGGCCCATAGCATTCCTGAATATGACCAAACCACATTAAAATGTAACTAGCAAATGGTTAACAAAATAAACATTCAATAAAACATAGATAATGTTAATAAGTGGTTTTCTAAATCAACATGTCAACTGTAGGGATCCTTATGTATGGTTTAGTGGCCCCTATTTCTGTTTGAATTTGACACTAAGGCTCTAGGCAACTTTGTGACTATGAGATAGAAAGTGTTGACTTGTATTAGTAAAGAGAGTATCTAGGGCAGCTAGGTGGTGTAGTGGATAGAATGCTGGGGCTGGAGTCAGGAAGATCTGAATTCACATATGGCCTCGGATATTTACTACCTGTGTGATCCTGGACAAGTCACTTAACCCTGTTTGCCTCTATCTATAAAATGAACTGGAGAAGGAAATGGCAAACTACTCCAGTATCTTTTCCAAGAAAACTCCAAATGAAGTTATGAAGAGTAAGACATGACTAAACAACTGAACTTTCTTTTATGAAAAGTAAAGTTGGAGAGGTCCCTGAAGGATTAGTAGGTTTTAGACAGGTAGGAATGAGACCCCAATGACTTCTAATTCACTAAGGCACCAGAGGGTCTCACCCAAGCAACCCTTGCAGTGACTTTAGAGTCCAAAAAAGAGATTTCCTTTGGAGGAATTCCTTATTCCTTATTCCTTCCTTATTCCTAAAGGCAAGAAGGGGCCCCACTGAGAAGTCTGGTGGTCCTACCACTTAATCTTGTACTGAAGGCCTTGCTAATGCTCTTATCATCTTGACAATTAATCACATTGACCACATGTATGGCTATAAGGAGTCCAAGGAGTTTTTCAGATAAGCTGATAGCAGCCACCACGGCAGCAGTTTAATGGTTCTCTGTGTCATCGCCATCTTTCAGAGAATTCCTTTTTTTGTAAGCCCATAAAAGTCTAAAATAGCTGCACCAGTGGGAAAAGGAGTGTGTGTGTGTGTGTGTGTGTGTGTGTGTGTGTGTGTGTGTGAGTGTGTGTGAGAAAGAGAGAGAGAGAGAGAGAGAGAGAGAGAGAGAGAGAGAGAGAGAGAGAGAGAGAGAGAGAGAGATTGAGCCTTGCATTCAGTGCAGAAGGGGTTGGGTGGGATCTGTTTTGGATTCCTCTCATATTGTAAACTCCCTCATGGTAAGCACGGTCTTTTACTGCAGTTCTGCATAACATCTAATACAAAGTACTGTAGTAGAAGGAAGTTATGACAGTTCTCTTACCCCAAGTCACTTACTAGTGGGGCATTGCTGCTGACATTAGCCTTGGCATTTGGGGATATAAAGTTGATCCCCTATGTTTGGTTCTTGCTGCAAAAGGCAAAGGGCTGCCTGTCCATTTGAAATATTTACAACATCTCTCAATCTCTTTACAACTGCTTTATAAAGGCTCAAAGAGTTTTACAGCCTGAATTGGTAAAGCTTTGGACAAAACTCATTGGTGTGGTCCTTTATTCAAGGGAACAAGAGGTCTTTATTGATTTCAATCTGATTCAACATCCAGTTGGGGAAGATTGTTCAATTTATATTCTTGAGAATGGGACCTAACACCAAATATTGAAGGAAAGGTCAGAACAATAAACATTTGACCTTATGTCCTGGCCTGGAAATGCTTCCACTAATGGCTCCTCTTAAACTTTTATGGCTGCCTGGCCAATGTGCAGAAAGGTCGAGCCATAGACTTGGCATCATCATCCGCACTGAAAGTGCCCTTCACTCATTACCTTCAGCAAACTAATGGCTCATAAAGAAGAACTAACTGGGTCAGTGGCATGAACTAAGAAGATACACACATTCTGTAGGGGAGTGACTGTAGTGAGATGACAAGGACTGACAGTAATGTAAAAACAAAAGGCATAAATAAAACAGTTTAAACACATACACATTTTGAAATATACTATAAGCATCCTTCGTTTAATGCCTTTAAATAGCCAGAAGAACTATTCCTTGAGACTTCCAGTGTCAGAATTCTTCTTAACAGCTCCTGAAACAAACTAGGTAATACAACAGAGTCAGGAAGACTTAAGTTCAAGTCCAATCTCAGATGTTTACTCATTTCCTAATTGTATGACCCTGGCAAGTCACTTGCCCTCTGTTTGCCTCAGTTTCCTCAACTATAAAATGGGAGCAATAACAGTACCTATTTCTCAGGGTTGTAGAGATCAAAATGAAATAATATCCATAAAGTGTTTAGCATGGGTGCCTGTCACATAGTAAGTACTTAATAATAATAAATGCTGTGCAATTCCCTTCTCCAACAATACCCTCATGCTTCTGAATGTCTGTCTTATTTATATCCCTGGTATCCTTCCTCAGTCTTGAGTACAACAAACTTGCAAGGAAGGGTAGGGTGCTATGCTTAGTGTCAGGAAGATCTGGGTTCCAGTCCTGATTTTGATACTTGCTAGATGTGTGACCCTGGACAAGTCATTTTAAAATACACACACGCATAATTAAATATTTCCCAATTATATATAAATTTTTAATTTCTTAAAATTTTTGATTCCCAAATTTCTCCTTTTCTCCTATCCTTTCCCCCTCCTTGAGAAGGCAAGCAATTTGATATTGATTATACAAGTGAGGTCATACAAAGCATATTTCCATATTAGCCAGGTTGGAAAGGAAAACACATTCATATAAAAATAGGAAAAATAAAGAAAATAAAATTAAGTATTTTTCAATCTGTACTCAGTTTATCAGTTTTCTCTCTCTACAGGTGGATAGTATTTTTCATCATGATCCTCTGGAATTGTGTTGGATCATTGTCTTGAACAGAGTAGCCAAGTCTTTTACCGTTGATCATCTCACACTATTGCTGTTGCTGTATACAATGTTTTCTTGGTTCTGCTCAATTCACTTTCTATCATTTCATATATATCTTCCCAGGTTTTCCTGAAACCGTCCTGCTTGTCATTTCTTATAGCATAATAGTATTCCATTATGTTCATATACCACAATTTGTTCAGCCATTCCCCAATTGATACGCATCCCCTCAATTTCTAATTCTTTGCCACTACAAAAAAAGTTGTTATAGATATTTTTGTACAAATAAGTCCTTTCCCCTTTTCTTTGATCTCTTTAGGAAACAGACCTAGTAGGGTCAAAGGCTATATATAGTCCCTTGGGCATAGTCCCAAATTGTTCTCTAAAATGTTTGAACTTGTTCACAATTCCATTAACATTGCATTAGTGTCCTAATTTTTCCATATCCCCTCAAGAATTTGTCCTTTTCCTTTTCTGTCATTAGCCAATTTAATAGGTAGTACCTCAGTTATTTTAATGTGTATTTTTGTAATGAATAGTGATTTAGTGTGACTATAGTGATTCATGTGACTATTGATTTCCTCTTCTGAAAACTTGTCTGTTCTTATCCTTTGACCATTTATCAGATGGGAATGTCTATTTTTTTTTAAAGCAATTGGGGTTAAATAACTTGCTCAAGGTTACACGGCCAGTCATTATTTATGAGTGGGTGCTCATTTTCTGAGGCCAGATTCGATCCCGGGTCATCCTGACTCCGGGCTGATGCTCTTACTCACTGCGCCACCTAGCCACCCCTATAATTAGAGCCACCAAAGAATGGAGTATGCTATTTCTTTTCTTTTCTTTTTTTTGGAGGGAAGAAGGTAGGGCAATTGGGGTTAAGTGACTTGCCCAAGGTGACAAGGCTAGTTGTCTATTAAATGTCTGAGGGCAGATTTGAACTCAGGTCCTCTTGACTCCAGGGCTGGTGCTCTATTCACTGCACCACCTAGCCACCCCAGGAATGTCTTTTTTTATAAATTTGACTCCATTCCCTATGTATATGAGAAATGAGGCCTTTTATCAGAGAAACTTGCTGTAAACTTTTCCCCCAGCTTCCTGTTTTTGTTCTAATTTTTACTGCATTAGTTTTATTTATACAAAAGTTTCATGTAATCAAACCTTCCTAATTTTTCTTTCCATAATCCTGCCTATTTCTTGTTTGGTCACAAACTCTTCCCTTATTCATAAATCTGACAGGTATATTTTTCATGTTCTCCTAATTATATCATCTTTTATGTATAAATCATTTATCCATTTTGACATTATCTTAGTATAAGATATGAAATATTGGTCTATCCTAAGTTTCTGCCAAACTGTTTTCCAGTTTTCCCAGCAGTTTTTGGATTACTATAATGATTTACTACTGTAGATTACCTGATCTATTTCACTGGTCCACTACTCTATTTCTGAGCCAGTACCAGATTGTTTTGTTGATTACCATTTTGTAATACATTTTAAAATCTGAAACTAGGTCAATTTCCTTCACATATCTTTTCCTTAATATTCTTGACTTTTTGTTCTTCCAGATGAATTTTGTTATTATTTTTATAGCCCTATAAAATGGTACTTTGATAGTTTGGTATAGTATTGAATAAGTAAATTAACTTAGGTAGAATTATCATTTTTATATTGGCTTGGCCTACCTATGAGCAATTAATATTTCTCCAATTTTTAGATCTATCTTTAATTGTGTGGAAAATGTTTTGTAATTGTGTTCATATCATTTCTGTGTTTGTCTTGGCAGACAGACTCCCAAGTATTTTATATTATTTGCAGTTATTTGAAGTGGAATTTCTCTTTCCATCTCTTGCTACTGGGCTTTGTTGGTACTACATAGAAATGCTGATGAGTTATGTGGGTTTATTTGTTTATCTTACAACCTTGCTGAAGTTGTTTGTCATTTCTAGTTTTTCAGTTGATTCTCTAGGGTTCTCTAAGTATACCATTATATCATCTGCAAAGAGTGATAGTCTTTGTTTCCTTGTTACCTATTCTAATTCCTTCTGTTTCTTTTCCTTGTCTTATTGCTATAGCTAGCATTTCTTTTTTTGTTGTTGTTGCTTTTTGGAGGGCAATTGGAGTTAAGTGACTTGCCCAAGGTCACATGGCTAGTAAGTGTTAAGTGTCTGAGGCTGGATTTGAACTCAGGTCCTCCTGACTTCAGGGCTGGTGCTCTGTTCACTGCACCTCCTAGGCACCCCAATATAGCTAGCATTTCTAGTATTAATATGGAATATTTGTGATGATAATGTGCACCCTTGCTTCATCCCATGTGCCTTCTTGCTTTACTAATCTGAGTACTCTAAGGAGTTCAGCTTTTAAAAAGGATAAGGGTGAGCAAAAAGGAACAAACATTTATTAAGCACCTACTGTGTTCCAGGCACTGTTCTAAGGGCTTTACATGAATATCCATTCATTTGATCCTCACAACAACCCTGGGAGATAGGCACTACTATTATCTCCATTCTATAGTTAAGAAAACAGGCACACAGAGGTTAAGTGACTTGCTGAGAGTCACACAACTCATGTCAGGCTGAATTCAAACTAGGGTCTTTCTGCCAAGAGATCCATACAGGGGCAGCTAGGTGGCGCAGTGAATACATCACCAGCCCTGGAGTCAGGAGGACCTGAGTTCAAGTCCCACCTCAGACACTTGACACACTTACTAGCCGTATGACTTTGGGTAAGTCACTTAACCCCAATTGCCCTCCAAAAAAAAAAGGCAAAAAAAATAAGTCCATATAAAAGATGGAAAGTAAGGCACATGGCCAAGGACAAATATAAAAAGTCATACAAACACAAAAAGCAAGATGATAAACACTAAACCCAGAATGTGCCGAGACCTGAAAAAAAAAAGTAAGGAAAACAAAAGTACCTTTAAAAAAACAAGCAACATTAAGAGCAAAAAAAAAAGTCTGAGGAGCAGATAAGGCCATTTCTTAGGGGCAGCTGGTGTCATGGTAACAGATGACAGAAAGAAAGCAAAAGTGCTCAGCTAACTTTGCTTCTACTTTTTTTCTGTCAAGAAGAATAATTTCCAAATTGAAAAGGGCAGAACAAACATGGTTTAAAGGGAACTGAAGTCTAAGATAAGAACATAGAACACAGAATATTGGAGTTGGCAAGGACCTTTGTGATTACAATGGTCTGTTTGGCTCTAAGGAACAGAGTGTACATGGTTCATGCTCATAGGGAATTTGTTTAGAAATAATGGATTGATATTCAAATAAGGGATACTCTGGGGATGTGTGTTGATTTGTGATCTAGTCACCAGGGTCCCTTTTGTTTTAGTGTAGGATGTGCCATGTCATACAAGAGGGTCATCCAGGAAGAAGTAGTCAGCCAGTTCTGCCAGGAATACAGACTGACTGGACTGGCTCTCAGACTTTGAAATATACACTGATTTATACCAAGGAGGATAAGGGTTCATAGATTCAGAGCTGGAAAGGGTCTTCAAAGCTATTTACTCCAACTCTTTCATTTTACAGATGAGGAAACTGAGGCCAAGAGAGGTTAAGTGATTTGCCTAAAGTCATACAGATAGTAAGTTGTAGTCAGGATTTAAATCCTGGACATCTGGCTCTAGATCAAAATTCTTTTTTTAAATTTTTTAAATTTTAAATTTCCTTCCCCTCCTTCCCCCTCTCCCCAAGATGGCATATAGGCTCTGCATGTATGTACATATTAAACATATTTTCACATTAGTCATGTTGTAAAGAAGAATTATAACCAATGAAATGAACTACGAGAAAGAAGAAACAAAACAAAAAAGAGATAATATGCTTCGATCTGCATCCAGACTGTAATTTTTTTTTCTCTGTATGTGGACAGCATTTTCCATCATAAGTCTCCTGGAGTTGTCTTAGAACCTTGCATTGCTGAGAAGAGCCAAGTCTATCAAATTTAGTCATTGCACAATGTGACTATAACTGTGTATAATGTTCTCCTGCTTCTGCTCCCCTCACTCAGCATCAGTTCATATCAATCTTTCCAGGTTTTTCTGACGTCCACCTGCTTATCATTTCTTTTTTTTTTCTTTTTAAACAAATGCTTTATTAACTTCTGTTTTACATCATTCATTTCCGCCAGATTTTGAGTTACAATCATTTTCCCCCCATTATTCCCCTACCCAACCTCCCAGAATAGCAGTCCCACAAGATATCACTTCCTCCAATCTGCTCTCTCCCATACCTTCTCCCATACCCCCATCGACTTTTCCATTAGAGGAAGATGAATCTTTGTGTCCCAATGCCTGCACATCTTATCTCCCAATTATAAGCAAAAGAGTATTAATAATAGTATTATATATATTTGAAACATTTAATGTTACGACCTCGAATTTCAGATCCATTTCCTTCCTCCCTTGTCACCCATTCCTTCTTGGGATATAAGTAATTCAGTATATGTTGTACATGTCTAGCTATGCAAAACATTATCATAGTAGATATATTGTTCAAGGCTGCTTATAATTCCCTCCCACTCATCCCACCCCCCACCTGGTCCATTCCCTACATCATCCTGTCCCTCTTCTATAGTGGGTACTTCCAACCTCCCCTCACCCCAAGGATGCCCTCCCATCCATCATCCCTCCTCTCATCCCCCTTCCCCCTATCCTGCTGCAGGTTGAGATATCCCATTTAGTATGTATGTCATTTTCTCCCTGAACCAAATTCAATGTGAATGTGGTTTTGCCTTTTTAGCCTTCCTTATTCTCCCCCTCCTTTGCAACCACTTCCCCTACATGAGATAGTTTACCCTACCATGTCTCTCCCCATCTCCTCTTGCCACTTTCCTCTCTCACCTCATAATTTCATCCCTTGAGTACTCTCCCTTCCCAACAAAATCAACCTATGCCCTCTATCCATATATAACTGTAACCATATACACACACATTCACATATGTATTCATATGACCACACCCCCTTCTTCCATTATTTTCATAGTGAGAAAGATATCATCAGTCACAGATATTGCTTTTCCATATAGGAATGTAAATAGTTCAACTTTGATAAGTTCCTTTTGATTTCTTTTCCCTGATTACCTTCTCAGGCATCTCTTACTTCTTGCGTCTGGATGTCAAATTTTCTATTCAACTCTGGTTTTTTCCTCAAGAATGCTTGAAAGTCCTCTATTCCACTGAATGACCATATTTTCCCTGAAACAAAATACTCAGTTTTGCTGGGTAGGTAACCCTTGGGTTCATTCCCAGTTCTTTTGCCCTCTGGAATATCATATTCCATGCCCTTCGATCCCTCAGTGTAGAAGCTGCCAGGTCCTGGGCTATTCTGATTGTGTTTCCACAATATTGAAATTGTTTCTTCCTGGCTGCTTGTAGTATTTTCTCCTTGATCTGGGGATTCTGGAACCTGGCTATAATATTCCTGGGAGTTTTCTTTTTGGGATCTTTTTCAGGAGGTGATCGGTGGATTCTTTCAACCTCTATTTTGCCCTCTGGATCTAAAACATCAGGGCAGTTTTCCTTGAGAATTTCTTGAAGGGTGATTTCTAGGTTCTTTCCTTGATCATGGCTTTCAGGTAGTCCAATAATTTTTAAATTGTCTCTCCTGGATCTATTTTCCAGGTCAGTGGTTTTTCCCATGAGATATTTCACATTGCCTTCTAATCTTTCATTTGTTTGGATCTGCTTAACAGCATCTTGATTTCTCATAAAGTCATTAGCTTCCATTTGCTCCAGTCTAACTCTGAAGGAATGAATCTCCTCAGTGAACTTTTGAGATTCTTTTTCCATCTGGCAAATTCGACTTTTTAAGGCATTCTTCTCCTCATTGCCCTTTTGGGCCTCCTTTGCCATTTGAGTTAGTCTATTTTTTAAGGTGTTGTTTTCTTCAGTCAGGCTGTTGACCCTCATTTCATACTTTTCCTGCATCTTTCTCATTTCTCTTTCTAATTTTTCCTCCACTTCTCTTATTTGATTTTTAAAGTCCTTCTTAAGGTCCTCTATGGCCTGCAACCCGCTCATGTTTTCCCCTGGGGCTTTTGGAGCAGGACTTCTGACCTCACAGTCCTTTTCCCGCTCTATGCCCCCAAAATAGGAGTCTAGGGTTGCATTTTTCTGTTTCCTTTGCCTTGGCATGTTGCCACTTAATTGCTTGACTTTTGGGCTTGTTGCCACACTATGGCTTTAAGGCCAGATAGAGGAATTTTCGTCCCGAACGTGTGGGGGGCAACTTCCGTTTCTGGCAAGCTGTAAACCCACCCACAACTTCCACCCTAGATCACAATCCAGATCCAGGGAGGTTAAAGCAAGAGCGATTACCCCCAAGACTGATCGCTGGATCTCCCCACGATTTGTAGGCTGGGAGCCAGAAATGCCTCTGAAAACTACAAAATGGCGTGTCTCCTCAGCGGCTTCTAGCCCCAGGGGAGGGAGCTGACGCATTCCCCAAATACAGGTCCCAAAGTCCATAGGACACTAACCTCTTACTTTGTCCTAGGCATGTCTATGTTGATAATTCTGGAGTTGCCACAGCTCCTGGTGTTCTGGGGTTCCTCCAGCTGGCTGCTGGCCCTGCCGCCCTGGGGCTAAAACCTCGGCTCACGCGGACCTGGGCTCGGCTCGGCTCCTGCGCTCTGTGCGCTGCCGGCTCCCAGACCGCTGCGCTGGTCCTTCCTGCAGGGCTGCTGGGCTGTCCTCAGCAGGAGGTTAGCTTCTCTGTGTCGTTCTGTGGGTGCTGGGGCTCCAGAAGTTTTCAGAGTCCTTTTTTACATAGTTTGTGGAGCATCTGGGGGCAGAGAGGCTTGGACAAGCAGTTTCTACTCCGCCATCTTGGCTCCGCCCCCCCATCAATGTATTTCTTAATGTACTGTGTCCAGAAATGAATATAACGCTCCTCATAGGTCAGGCAGTGTTGAAAACCGTGGGACTCTCACCTCCTTTGCTCTAGATGCTGTGTTTCTATTAAAACATCTGAAATTCTCCAGAATTAGGAATATCTCTATTCTGTTTCATCCTGAGAGCTTTGACCTATTCCTCCAACCTGTTGTTAACTTTTTAAACCTTGATTTTGTCCTCCAATGATATCAACTATCCCTCTGAACTTAACATCATTAGCAAATTTGGTACACTTCTTCATCCTTACTAAGTCACTGATAAAAATTTTGAAGAGGCTGTGATTAGAGGCTCCCATTCAGATCCATTAGTCAATGCTCTTTGTCCAGCTGTAAATCTACTTATCATCATATAGCCATATTGTTCATAAGAATATTATGAGAGACTACAAAATCTTTTGCTGAGCTGAAGGGACATGGTGTCTAAGAAATTCAGCACAACTATTGTTCCCCAATGGAATTCACCAACTCCTCTATCTAGTTCACTCTTGATTCATGTATTCATTGGTTCCTGTAATCTCCTTACTCGATGTTGGTTCATTTGTAAAGGGCTCCAGGATAGAGAATGTAGAGGAAAGAGAAGTATGGTGGGATAAAGAATGCTTGATCTGGGCTGTATCCCAAAGAGATCATATAGATGGGAAGAAAACCCACATATACAAAAATATTTATAGCAGCTCTTTTTGTGGTGGCAAAGAATTGGAAATTGAGGGGATACCCATCAATTGGGGAATGACTGAACAGGTTGTGGTATATAAATGTAATGAAATATTATTGTGCTATAAGAAATGATAAGCAGAGCACCCACAGAACGACACAGAGAAGCTAACCTCCTGCTGAGGACAGCCCAGCAGCCCTGCAGGAAGGACCAGCGCAGCGGTCTGGGAGCCGGCAGCGCACAGAGCGCAGGAGCCGAGCCGAGCCCAGGTCCGCGTGAGCCGAGGTTTTAGCCCCAGGGCGAGGCCAGCCAGCTGGAGGAAACCCCAGAACACCAGGAACTGTGGAGACTCCAGAATTATCAACATAGACATGCCTAGGACAAAGTAAGAGGTTAGTGTCCTATGGACTTTGGGACCTATATTTGGGGAATGCGTCAGCTCCCTCCCCTGGGGGCTAGAAGCTGCTGAGGAGACACGCCACTGTGTAGTTTTCAGAGGCATTTCCGGCTCCCAGCTTACAAATCGTGGGGAGATCCAGCGATCAGTCTTGGGGGGTAATCGCTCTTGCTTTAACCTCCTGGATCTGGATTGTGATCTAGGGTGGAAGTCGTGGGTGGGTTTACAGCTTGCCAGAAACGGAAGTTGCCCCCAACACGTTCAGGACGAAAATTCCTCTATCTGGCCTTAAAGCCATAGTGTGGCAACAAGCCCAAAAGTCAAGCAATCAAGTGGCAACATGCCAAGGCAAAGGAAACAGAAAAATGCAACCATAGACTCCTATTTTGGGGGCATAGAGCGGGAAAAGGACTGTAAGGTCAAAAGTCCTGCTCCAAAAGCCCCAGGGGAAAACATGAGCGGGTTGCAGGCCATAAAGGACCTTAAGAAGGACTTTAAAAATCAAATAAGAGAAGTGGAGGAAAATTAGAAAGAGAAATGAGAAGGATGCAGGAAAAGTATGAAATGAGGGTCAACAGCCTGACTGAGGAAAACAACACCTAAAAAATAGACTAACTCAAATGGCAAAGGAGGCCCAAAAGGGCAATAAGGAGAAGAATGCCTTAAAAAGTCGAATTTGCCAGATGGAAAAAGAATCTCAAAAGTTCACTGAGGAGATTCATTCCTTCAGAGTTAGACTGGAGCAAATGGAAGCTAATGACTTTATGAGAAATCAAGATGCTGTTAAGCAGATCCAAACAACGAAAGATTAGAAGGCAATGTGAAATATCTCATGGGAAAAACCACTGACCTGGAAAATAGATCCAGGAGAGACAATTTAAAAATTATTGGACTACCCGAAAGCCATGATCAAGGAAAGAACCTAGAAATCACCCTTCAAGAAATTCTCAAGGAAAACTGCCCTGATGTTTTAGATCCAGAGGGCAAAATAGAGGTTGAAAGAATCCACAAATCACCTCCTGAAAAAGATCCCAAAAAGAAAACTCCCAGAAATATTATAGCCAGGTTCCAGAATCCCCAGATCAAGGAGAAAATACTACAAGCAGCCAGGAAGAAACAATTTCAATATTGTGGAAACACAATCAGAATAGCCCAGGACCTGGCAGCTTCTACACTGAGGATAGAAGGGCATGGAATATGATATTCCAGAGGGCAAAAGAACTGGGAATGAACCCAAGGGTCACCTACCCAGCAAAACTGAGTATTTTGTTTCGGGGAAAATATGGTCATTCAGTGGAATAGAGGACTTTCAAGCATTCTTGAGGAAAAAACCATAATTGAACAGAAAATTTGACATCCAGATGCAAGAAGCAAGAGATGCCTGAGAAGGTAATCAGGAAAAGAAATCAAAAGGAACTTATCAAAGTTGAACTATTTACATTCCTATATGGAAAAGCAATAACTGTGACTGATGATATCTTTCTCACTATGAAAATAATGGAAGAAGGGGGTGTGGTCATATGAATACATATGTGAATGTGTGTGTATATGGTTACAGTTATATATGGATAGAGGGCATAGGTTGATTTTGTTGGGAAGGGAGAGTACTCAAGGGATGAAATTATGAGGTGAGAGAGGAAAGTGGCAAGAGGAGATGGGGAGAGACATGGTAGGGTAAACTATCTCATGTAGGGGAAGTGGGTGCAAAGGAGGGGGAGAATAAGGAAGGCTAAAAAGGCAAAACCACATTCACATTGAATTTGGTTCAGGGAGAAAATGACATACATACTAAATGGGATATCTCAACCTGCAGCAGGATAGGGGGAAGGGGGATGAGAGGAGAGATGATGGATGGGAGGGCATCCTTGGGGTGAGGGGAGGTTGGAAGTGCCCACTATAGAAGAGGGACAGGATCATGTAGGGAATGGACCAGGTGGGGGGTGGGATGAGTGGGAGGGAATTATAAGCAGCCTTGAACAATATATCTACTATGATAATGTTTTGCATAGCTAGACATGTACAACATATACTGAATTACTTATATCCCAAGAAGGAATGGGTGACAAGGCAGGAAGGAAATGGATCTGAAATTCAAGGTCGTAACATTAAATGTTTCAAATATATATATAAATACTATTATTAATACTCTTTTGCCTATAATTGGGAGATAAGATGTGCAGGCATTGGAACACAAAGATTCATCTTCCTCTAATGGAAAAGTCGATGGGGTTATGGGAGAAGGTATGGGAGAGAGCAGATTGGAGGAAGCGATATCTTGTGGGACTGCTATTCTGGGAGGTTGGGTAGGGGAATAATGGGGGGAAAATGATTGTAACTCAAAATCTGGCGGAAATGAATGATGTAAAACAGAAGTTAATTAAAAAAAAAAAAAGAAATACATTGATAAACTGTACCCTGTGCAGAGAAAGTGAATGACCAAGGTACTAGGAATATTTAGCCTAAAGAAGAAAAGAAAGGGACAACATGATAGTTACATACCAATAAATGATGGGCTAGCATGTGAATGAAGGAGAAGAATTATATATGGTTTAGGAGTTTTACCATTGGAATGGGCTGTCTTATGTGGCACTGAGCTCCTTGTCACTGAAAATGTTCAAGCAAAGTTTGGCTACTAGCATAAGGTTGACAATCTGAATGTTGCCATAGAAATGTAGGCCAGTGGTTAAAAGCTATATCCTGCCCCTTTAGAATTTCTCATTGAATAAATGCATGGATGAATAAATAAATTGCTGAATGGGAAGCATTTATTAAGCACTTTCTATATGCAAAGAACTATGCTAAGTGCTAAGAGTACCAGGTCTTTAGTGTTAAGGAGTTAATGTTCTAGTGATGTAGACAGCACATATAGGAGATTTTAGCTGTTAGATAAAAAGCCTCAGTGGTCCTTATGGTACAGGAGCAAGGCAGATAGTCATACATCTTCCCTAGAGTCATTTTTATTAATAAAACTATATCTGTTTCTGATGTTGAGTCATTTGATGGTGCCAAGGACTTTTTGAGAACTTTCTTTTCTGAGCCTTTGATATTTGTGGCTGCTGGAGGGAGAGGCTGTAGCACCTGCAAAAGCAGTTACCAGGTTATTTCCCTACATGATGAGCTATTGAAGGAGTCTAGAAGCGGTGTCAGTAGTGAGTGGCAGTAAGTCAACACTTGGTGGTAACCAGGATGGCAGGATGCTTCTCTGCAGGTATTATACCCCTGGAGGATGGCTCTATGGCAGAGCTAGTTATCTAGGACATGAGAGCTGAGAAGAGTTTACTCGCCCCAATATAAACATGAAGTGAGTCTCAGGGCATCTGTATTGAGGGTTGGGTGAGGAAAGGACAGTCCTCAGTAAAAAAGGCTTTTACTTAAGAAATTTACCTGTGCTGACTAAATTTAAGGTGGGTCACTTCAAACTATTCAACTCTTGTGACCTTCTCCTCCTCTCTACCTTTACTATAACCTGGCATTCTCATACCTTGATGTTGTCATAACCCAGAGATATTCTACTTTCATAATTAAGAACTCTGGAAGTACTTTATCTGATCACAATGTGATATTATTCCATCTCTACCTAAGCCATCTATCTATCTATCTATCTATCCATCTATCTATCTATCTATCTATCTATCTATCTATCTATCCATCTATCTATCTAGCTAGCTAGCTCTATCCATCCATCGTGATCTCTCTCTCTCCCTCTCTCTCTCTCTCTCTCTCTCCCTACTTATCTATCTCTATCTTTCTATCTCTCTGTATGTATACCCATATCTAGTCTCTCTACCAAACTCTAGTCCCAAATCACCATCCTCTTGTTGAACAGACATTTTCAACTGGATATCCCAAAGGTACCTTAAATACAACATGTTCAAAACTGGACTCATTTTTGATCCCTTTAAATTGACCTTTCTTCCAAACATCCCTTTTTCTTTCTAGGGCATCAGCATCTTTATAATCACACAGATTCATAAAGTTAGTGTTATCCTTGATTCTTCCCTCTCACTCTCACTCCATACATATAGTCAATCAGCATGTCTTGTCATTTCTATCTCCAAAATATCTCTTGGATATATTTCATTTTCTTCACTCACATAACTACCATCCAAGTTCAAACCCTTGTCATCTTTCACCTGGATTATTACAATAGCCTTCTCCTTGATTTCTCTATCTCTTCCCATGCCAATTCATCCTACACATGGCATCAGTGATTTTTTTTAAAGCACAGATCTGACTATATCATCCTCCTACTCAATAAATTCTGGTGACTCTCAATGATCTCTAAATTCAGCTATAAAGGCTTTCATTTAAGGAACTTCATGGTCAGACCTCAGTTTACCCTTTGACGTTATTACACACAACTGCCTTGAAAACCTTCCATGATATAGCCATCCAGGCCTATTTGCTGTTTCTCAAACATGATATTCTCAGCTCTCATCTATCTTCTGACAATTACATAGACCTGGCTTTCCTCCTCTGGCCCTACATCATTAGCCATCCTTTGCATAAGTGAGTGCACTTTCTTTTACTTTCCCTGATTCTAATCATGGTGGGAGTTCTCATCTCTGTATCTTTAACTGACTGTGCCTAGTACTTGGAATGTTCTCTTTCCATACTTCCACCTCTTAGATTTCCTGGTTTTC
>WOXC01000716.1:207500-251084 GCA_011680675.1 Gymnobelideus leadbeateri | reverse complement strand
CAATATGCTGTCTACAAGAAACACATTTGAAACAAAGGGATACCCACAGGGTAAGGGTAAAAGGTTGGAGTAAAATTTATTATGCCTCAGCTAAAGTAAAAAAGCAGGGGTAGCAATACTTATCTCAGATAAAGCAAAAGCAAAAATAGATCTAATTAAAAGAGATAAGGAAGGAAACTATATACTACTAAAAGGCACCATCGAGAATGAAGCAATATCACTACTTAATATATATGCACCAAGTGGTATAGCATCCAAATTCCTAGAGGAGAAGTTAAAGGAATTAGAGGAAGAAATAGATAGCAAAACTATACTAGTGGGGGACCTTAATCTCCCCTCTCTGAACTTGATAAATCTAACCTCAAAATAAACAAGAAAGAAGTTAAGGAGGTGAATAGAATCTTAGAGAGACTAAATATGATGGATCTCTGGAGAAAACTGAATGGGGATAAAAAGGAATTTACTTTCTTCTCAGCAGTGCATGGTACATACTCAAAAATAGACCATGTACTAGGGCATAAAAACCTCACAATCCAGTGCAGAAAGGCAGAAATAGTAAGCGCATCATTCTCAGATCATGATGCAATAAAAATTATATGCAATAAAGGGCCATGGAAAGATAGACTAAAAACTAATTGGAAATTAAACAATTTAATCCTAAAAAATTGGTGGGTCAAAGAAGAAATTATAGAAACAATCAATAATTTCATTCAAGAGAATGATAATAATGAAACAACATACCAAAATTTGTGGGATGCACTAAAGGCAGTTCTCAGGGAAGTTTTATATCCCTGAGTGCATACTTAATTAAAGCAGAGAGAAGGGAGGTCAATGAATTGGACATGCAATTGAAAAAGCTAGAAAAAGAACAAATTGAAAATCCCCAATTTAGTACTAAATTAGAAATATTGAAAACCAAAGGTGAGATTAATAAAATTGAAATTAAGAAAACCATTGAATTAATAAATAAAACCAAGAGCTGGTTTTATGAAAAAATCAACAAAATTGATAGACCCTTAGTCAATATGATAAAAAAAAGAAGAAAACCAAATTATGAGTATCAAAAATAAAAAGGGTGAATCTACCTCCAATGAAGAGGAAATCAAAAAATAATGAGGAATTATTTTTCCCAATTGTATGCACATAAATATGACAATCTTAGTGAAATGGATGAATATTTACAAAATCACAAATTGCCCAGATTAACTGAAGAGGAAGTGAATTACCTAAATAACCCCATCTCAGAAAAAGAAATCAAACAAGCCATCAATGAACTCCCTAGGAAAAAATCTCCAGGGCCAGATGGGTTCACTAGTGAATTCTATCAAACATTTAAAGAACAATTGATTCCAATACTCTACAAACTATTTGGGAAAATTAGTGAAGAAGGAGTCCTACCAAACTCTTTCTATGACACAAATATGGTACTGATTCCTAAATCAGGAAGAGATAAAACAGAGAAAGAAAATTATAGACCAATCTCCCTCATGAATTTAGACGCAAAAATTCTAAATAAAATATTAGCCAAAAGACTCCAACAACTTATCACAAAAATAATACACCCTGATCAGGTAGGATTCATTCCAGGAATGCAAGGATGGTTTAATATTAGGAAAACCATCAATATAATTGAGCATATCAACAACAAAACTAGCAAAAACCACATGATCATCTCAATAGATGCAGAAAAGGCTTTTGACAAAGTACAACATCCATTCCTATTAAAAACACTAGAAAGTATAGGAATAAATGGAGCCTTCCTTAAAATAGTTGCTAGCATCTATCTAAAACCATCAGCAAGTATTATATGCAATGGGGATAAACTAGAAGCCTTTCCAATAAGATCAGGAGTGAAACAAGGGTGTCCACTATCACCCCTCTTATTCAATCTGGTACTTGAAACGTTAGCAGTAGCAATTAGAGAAGAAAAAGAAATCAAAGGAATCAAATTAGGCAAAGAAGTGACCAAGCTGTCACTCTTTGCAGATGATATGATGATATACTTAGAGAATCCTAGAGAATCAAGTAAAAAATTACTTGAGACAATAAATAAATTTGGCAAAGTTGCAGGATATAAAATAAACCCACATAAATCCTCAGCATTCCTGTACATCTCTAATAAAACTCAACAGCAAGAGATAGAAAGAGAAATCCCATTTAAAGTCACTGTAGACATTATAAAATATTTGGGAATCTACTTGCCAAAACAAACCCAGAATCTATATGATCACAACTACAAAACACTTCTCACACAAATAAAATCAGATCTAAATAGTTGGAAAAATATCAATTGCTCATGGCTGGGTCGAGCTAATATAATAAAAATGACAATTTTACCCAAACTAAACTATATATTTAGTGCCATACCAATCAATTTACCAAAAAACTACTTTGTAGAGTTAGACAAAATAATAACAAAATTTATTTGGAAAAACAAAAGGTCTAGAATATCAAGGGAATTAATGAAAAGAAATGCTAGGGAAGGTGGACTAGCTTTGCCAGATCTTCATCTGTATTATACAGCAGCAGTCATCAAAACTGCTTGGTACTGGCAGAGGTGTAGAGTAGTGGATCAATGGAATAGATTAGGTGCAGGAGACCCAGCAGTTAATCAATATAGCAATCTATTGTTCGATAAACCCAAAGACCCCAGTTTTTGGGATAAGAATGCACTATTTGACAAAAACTGCTGGGAAAACTGGAATACAGTATGGCAGAAACTGGGCATAGATCACTATCTAACACCATATACCAAAATCAAGTCTAAATGGGTGCATGATCTAGGTGTAAAGGATGATACTGTAAGCAATTTGGGAAAGCAAGGAATAGTTTACCTGACAGATCTGTGGAGAGGGGAAGATTTAGGACCAAACAAGAATTAGAGAGCATTATAAAATGCAAAATGGATAATTTTGATTACATTAAATTGAAAAGCTTCTGCACAAACAAAGCCAATGTAACCAAGATCAAGAGGGAGGTGGGAAATTGGGAAAGAATTTTTACAACTTGTGTCTCTGATAAAGGACTCATTTCTAAAATTTATAGAGAATTGAGCCAAATCTATATGAATACAAGTCATTCCCCAATTGAGAAATGGTCAAAGGATATGAATAGGAAGTTTTCAGAGAAAGAAATTAAAGATATCTATAAGCATATGAAGAAATGCTCTAAATCACTATTAATTAGAGAAATGCAAATCAAAACAACTCTGAGATACCACATCTCTCCAGTCAGATTGGCTAAGATGACAAAACAAGAAAGTGACAAATGCTGGAGAGGATGTGGACAAATTGGAACACTAATACATTGCTGGTGGAGTTGTGAACTTATCCAACCATTCTGGAGAGCAATCTGGAATTATGCCCAAAGGATTATAAATAATTTCATACCCTTTGACCCAGCCATACCACTCCTAGGGTTATATCCTAAAGAGATCATAGTAGTGGGAGGAAGAACCATATGTACAAAAATATTTTTAGCAGCCCTTTTTGTGGTTGCAAAGAATTGGAAACTAAAGGGTGCCCATCAATTGGGGAATGGCTAAACAAGTTGTGGTATATGAATGTAATGGAATTTTATTGTGCTATAAGAAACGAGGAGGTGACGGATTTCATAATTACCTGGAGAGACTTATACAAACTGATGCTGAGCGAGAAGAGTAGAATCAGAAGAAATTTGTATACAATCACAGACATACCATATCTGTGACGACCAACTATGACAGACTGGACTCTTTTCAGCAATGCAGTGATATAAGTTAATCCCGAATGACTCAAGAAAGTGAAAAATGTGCCATCCAGAGATATAACTAGAAAGAACTGAGCCTGAATCCTGATGGAAGCAAACCAAATGATCTTGTTCTTCTCATTGTTTGGTTGTACTTCTTCCTTACCATCTTTCATCCCACCTAGTACAATATGCCTTTGTAATTGGAATAATGTTTAATATGAATGCATTTGCAGACCCTATACTGTACTATATGATGTCATGAGGGGAGGGGGGAAGGAAGTAAAGGAAATTTGAAAATCAAGGAACTATGGAATTGAATCTTGTCAACTGAAACTAAACTAATAAATTAATTTAAAAAAAAAATAGACTAACTCAAATGGCAAAAGAGGCTCAAAAAGTCAATCAGGAGAATAATGCCTTAAAAAGCTGAATTTGCCAGAGAGAAAAAGAATCTTAAAAGCTCACTGAAGAGAATCATTCTTTCAGAATTAGACTGGAGCAAATGGAAGCTAATGACTTTATGAGAAATCAAGATACTATTAAACATATCCAAACAAATGAAAAAATAGAAGGTAAGGTGAAATATCTAATCGGGAAAGCCACGGACCTGGAAAATTAGATCCAGGAGAGAACATTTAAAATTATTGGACTACCTGAAAGCCATGATCAAAAAAAGAACCTAGAAATCATCCTTTGAGAAATTCTCAAGGAAAATTTCCCTGATGTTTTAGAGCCAGAGGGTAAAATAGAGGTTGAAAGAATTCACCAATCACCTCCTGAAAAAGATCCCAAAAAGAAAACTCCTAGGAATATTATAGCCAGGTTCTGGAATTCCCAAATCAAGGAGAAATATTACAAGCAGCCAGGAAGAAACAATTTGAATATTGTGGAAACACAATCAGGATAACACAGGATCTGGTAGCTTCTACACTGAGGGTCAAAGGGCCTGGAATGTGATAGTCTGGAGGTCAAAGGAGTTGGTATTAAAACCAAGAATCACCTACGCAGAAAAACTGAGTATCATGTTTCAGGGGAAAATATGATCATTCAGTGGAATAGATGACTTTCAAGCATTCTTGATGAAAAAAACCAGAGTTGAATAGAAAATTTGACATTCAAATAAAAGAAGCAAGAGAAGCATGAGAAAGTAAACAGGGGAAAAAATCGTAAGGAACTTATCAAAGTTGAACTATTTACATTCCTACATGGAAAAATGATCATTGTAACTGATAAAACTTTTCTCAGTATGAGAATAGTTGAAGGGAATAGCAATGTGTACATATATTTGTCTCTACAGGAGGGTATATGGATGTATGAAAACATATGTGAATGTGTGTGCGTGTCTGTATATATATATATATATATATATATATATATATATATATATATATATATATATATATATATATATGTGTGTGTGTGTGTGTGTGTGTGTGTGTGTGTGTGTGTGTACAGGTATACATAAGTATAGGGCACAGGACCAATTTAATAAGAACGAACGATACTTAAAAGGTGAAATTAAGAGGTGAGAGAGGAATATAATGAGAGGAGATAGGGAGAGATAGAATGGGGTAAACTATCTCATATAGAAGAGGCAAGAGAAAATGGTTACAATGAAGGGGAAGAACAGGAAGGCAAAAGGGAATGGGTCAACCTTATTCTCATTGAATTGGCTTAGGGAAGGAATGACATACATACTAAATAGGGTATCTTACCCTACAGGAGAGTAGGGGGGAAGGGGATGAGAGTGGGGGATGATGGAAGGGAGGGCAGGCTGGAGGAGAGGGAAGTTGGAAGCATGCACTTTTGAAAAGGGACAGGATCAAAGTAGAGAATAGGACAAGTGGGAGGTGGGATAGAAGGGAGGGAAATATAGTCAGTCTTTTACAATATATCCACTATGGAAATATTTTGCATAGCTACACATGTACAACCTATACTGAATTGTTTATCTTCTCAGTAAGAGTGGGTGACAAGTGAGGAAGGGAATGAATCTGGAATTCAAAGTTTTAAAATCAAATGTTTAAATATATGTATAAGTATATATATATATATATATATATATATATATATATATATACTATTATTAATATTATTTTACATGTAACTGGGGAATAAGATATACAGGCACTGGGACATACAGTTCCACCATGCCTGACTGGAATGTCAGAGGGGGTATGGGAGAAGATATGGGAGGGAGCAGATTGGAGGAGGGGATATCCAGTGGGATCGCTATTTTGTGGTGGTGGGTAAGGGGAAAATGGGGAGAAAGTTTGAAACTAAAATCTTGTGGAAATGAATGATGTAAACTAGATGTTAATAAAGCATTTGATAAAAAAAAGAAAGAAAGAAAAAGACGTCCCTGGAAAACATAGATGAAGCAGTATTATCCAACTGGAAAAAATGTAGCTTAAAAACTGATAGAATTCCAAAATAAAACAAAATAAAATATGAACCTTTTAAAAGATTTCAAAAAAAGATGGTAGATAAATGTGGGTAGTATTAATTTTCATGAGAAGCAGCAGATAGTAAAAACTGATTTAAAGTAATGCTAGAAAAATATTAAAGTAATGTAGCAAAGTAATGTCAAATGTCTTTAAGAATAAAAACAGAAGCGTAGAAACAAGCAAAAAAAAAGATGGAAAAGATCTGCAATTTACTAGAATAAACAGTATTCACCATCAAGGATGATGGATCTACAACAATTAGGCTATAGCATCACAATGATTGACATGCTTATATGGAGAATCTTTAGTAATTGAAATACAAGATTCCTGAAGGAGACGAAGATGTCAAGGGTATGAAGAAAAATATAGCACCTTATCAATATCCAAAACATGGTAACCAAAAACATATCAACTACTGACCAATATATACAAAACTTTATAAGAGTCATAAGTACACAAATGAAAAGCATCCTTGATGAAGGCATTAGTAAGAAACAAGAAAGCTTTCTAATTCTAGTTCAAGAATGAATAACTTTACCATTTTGCAACTGATTAAAATATATAGAAAATATAAGATCTGTCTATGTTTATCTTTGTTGATTTTGAAGGAGCATTTGATGCAAGAAAGCAAGACTCATTCAGATATCACAAATATTTAAGAAGCCTTGAAAAATATTACAGTAGAAATAACCCTCTTCATTGGCCTCCTCCAATCATAAATATGAGATAAAGTATTAATGAAGGAGATCTTTGCATGCCAAAAATGTCCATCATTGTAATGAATACATTAGGTGCAAAGTTCAAGTTGAAGAAGAATTGATTCTCTCTGTTTGTGGATGTCACTGGGAATGCTGCATCTAGTCCTTGAAAGATGCAGAACTTCTTGAAAGAAATATTGTTACCCAGAAGCTTTTGGTCTGACTATCCACACAAGAAAGACTAAAAGGATGAAAAATTATTATTACTCAGATTATAAAATGCATTTGGAAGGATAACCTATAAAGCATGTATGTCATTGTTTGTATATGTATGTTTATGTTTGTGTCTGTGATGTCACACTGATGTTACACAGATCTCTGGACAAAAGGATCCTGAGATGAACAACAGAAGAATAAATTGGATTACCTTTAGAAAATTTCAAAGCTGTGTAAATGAACCAATCTTATAATGGAAACAAAAGTACACATTTTAATAGTATTTTCTAGTATTGGTTATAGTGCCAAGACATGGAAACAAAAGCCTCTGAAGTATTAAAAAATTAATATCACCAAGGGTCAAGAGAACAGTTGATGGTAGATGTGAGCAGGCTGCATCATATGTCTAAAGAGAAACTTTGAAAAAAAAACAGGTGTAAAAGATTTCATCAAGGAAATTTTTCTTTTTTGTTTTGTTTTATTGTTTTTGGAGGGGGGAAGGCAGGGCAATTAGGGTTAAGTGACTTGCCCAAGGTCACATGGTTAGTAAGTGTTAAGTGTCTGAGGTCGGATTTGAACTCAGGTCCTCCTGACTCCAGGGCTGATGCTCTATTCATTGTGCCACCTAGCTGCCCCAAGGAAATTTATAAGAAGAAAAAAATGGGCACTTCATGTAGCAAAATGAAGGATGTGTCAAAGAAATTCAGTGTCCTCCATTTATATTCACAAGATGTCAAGAAAAAGAAAAATCTCCAGTATGTTGCCACTCCCTGTGGCAAATTTATGAGAAGTCAAGTCACATAGGACGGCAGAGTTGTGAGTTTCACCAACGATGTGAACTTCCAAATCTATGAAATTACAGATACATTTTGAATATTTCTGTAGGAGCTCTGAAGGTCATAAAAACCACTAAAGAATGATTGAAAGAACATTGTTGTCATCTATTTCTGTTTAATGAAATAATAGCCTGCTCTGAGTCAGGCAGCTAAAATCCAGAAGCACTATCATCTTGGCTGACACCCTATAATATAATTCTTCAGGTTTGGTGGAATGACTTGCACATTCCACTTTGGTTTGATACATTCAAGCCTACATGGAAGCTAGGCAGGTATTCTTTTAGAGATAGCAACAATACTTGGGAGTTTTAGCCCAGGGCCAGGCAAGTATATAAGGAGTGGCCATTCCATTTGATATGGGGCTAGAGTAGGACTAGAAAATAAACACAACATGTTGAAATATTATTAGAGTATCACCCAAATGTTGGTCCTCCCTGGACAAAGCAATGGTTTGTCTGCTTAGCTATAATTCTAATTACAATTAAAGTATAAGTCAACTACATGCTTGGGCTAATCTTTGATAAATATCCAGATGTTGGGAACAATGTCAGATTTTTTCAGTTTTTGACTATTTGTCTGTAACATGTTGAATATTCTGAATGTTAAATAGGCAAGTTCACACACCATGAATGAATGAATGAATGGAGTTAACTTAAGGGAAGAAACACCTTGCAAGACACAAGCATTTCTCTGTGATTTGACCATGGAATATTTACTCATGGACTTCAGAAATGCCTATGGCATCAAAACAAACAAACAAACAAAAAAACCTATTCCCACTCAGCAGCAGGATCAGTCATACAGCAGGCTAGATTCACATCTACATAGTATGATTTAAGGAGTGCCAGAAATAACATCCTCCCTTCATCCTGTCTGACATTCTTCACTTAATTCAACCTAAAATTCCATCAGAGATCCATTTTGTGTTAAAAAGCTCATCTTCTAAAATATAAATGTCCCTGGGAAGGTTAAGCTGGGCTATGAGTCATTCACTCCTTAATGTGAACAAGCTTAATTAGATTCCTTGTCTCCTAACATGCAGTTAACCTAGTGTGAATGACAGGAGGCAGTGTCTGTATATTTATAAGAGTCTAGAGATTTCTTAGCCCAGAGAAGAGAAGACTTAGGGGAGAACATGATCACTGTTCAAGCATCTGAAGGGCTGTTATGTGAAAGTGTAATGGAGTAGCCTTGTTCTACTTGGTCCCAGAGCAGAACTAAGAGCAATGGGTTGAAGTTGGGGAGGGGTGGGCTTGGGCTTGATGTAAGGAAAACTGTCCTAAAAATTAGAGCTATTCCAAAGTTTCACTGGAGGAAAGGGAGGTTTCTTTGTGGGGAGTCTTTGTGAGAAAGATACTTTGGAGACAAGAGATCCTGGGAAGGAAGGCAGGCTGGAGTAGAAAGCCAGTAGAGAGACAGATGCAGTTAGGAGAGCAGGAAGACACTGAGCACCCAAAGTTTGTTAAAGATTAATGTCAAAGGAATCTAAAGAAAGGGATGTGCATCCAACATCTGGATATTTATCAAAGATTAGCCCAAGCATGTAGTTGACTTATACTTTAATTGTAATTAGAATTATAGCTAAGCAGACAAACCATTTCTTTGTCCAGGGAGGACCAACATTTGGGTGATACTCTAATAATATTTCAACATGTTGTGTTTATTTTCTAGTCCTACTCTAGCCCCATATCAAATGCATAAAGCCAGTGACTAGCTTCAACCAGCAACAATTCTACTCAAGGCAGCATTTTAGCCATGCCTTTTAGAAAATCCTATTGTAGAAGAGCTTTAATTCATGAAAACTGTATCACCCTGCACTAGGACCTTTGTAAGCACAACTGAGACATGACTAAGAGGAGAATAACTGTTAGTGTTGACTTAGTTTTAGAAAAACATAAAAATTATCCTTGTATTTGGGTAGTCGTCATTTTCCAATCTCCTCTGACCTGATTTATTTATGAACTATTTAATGTGGATAACAAGGGGCTGAACAAAGCCCTTAGAAAAATGTTGTTATAAGCATTGTTGCCTGCTGATAAAAAATACACAAGACTTACAGAGAGACATGGCCTCCAATTATTCTCAGGACCATTTTCCAGGCATGTTCCTTCCATACTTTGAGGATGTATTTATCAAAATGCAGACTTCACTTTCCTTTTCTCAAACCCCCAAGGAGATTTGATAGGGTGATAGGAATAAAATGTGGCAAAGATCCATCATGCTTACAGAATGCATAAGCAGTCAGACTGGAGACAATGACAGGGCTGGTGATGGGAGTGGCTTAAGAGGTGAAAATGTAAAGATTTGGGTAATATCACGCATGAAAATTCAAAAGGAGTTAAAGGGTGGAGGAAGACTAGAGAGAGCACATTAAAAAATAAGGCAATCAGTAAACATGATTGGTTTTTTTTTAACAGGACCTATGATTTCATGGGTATAGCAAACCACCAGGAAGGAAAGACTCTCCCTATGCAACTAATGCAGATCAGTTCCTGCTCTGAAACAGAGTCTTAGAGAGTTGCCTGAATCCTCAAGAGGATGGGTGCCATTGGCAGTCACACAGCAAGTACGTATCCAAGATGGGACTTTAACCCAGGTCTTCCTGGCCCCAGTGCCAGCTCTCAACCCTTCTAACACATTCCCTCTCTGGTAAAGGAAAAGAACAAAAATTTACCTTTAAGTTAGCTGAGTATAGTGACTGGCAATTAGTAAATGTTTGTTGCCATCCAGTAGGCCAATTAGAACATCTTGATAAAAAAAAGGTATGTAGGAAAAGCTATGTCTACCTATAGACATAGTATGTGTTGACCTTTTTTAGTGAGGAAGAAGTGTCTGTAAAGATCTTTCTACTCAAAAGTAACCTGGTTAGTCAGTTCCCACAGAGTTTGAAATTCTACAAGTGTTTTAATTTTTTCCAACTCCCCTCTAGGTTGCCTTTTTACAATTCAGCAGCCACCTGTCCCTCCACCTACCCCATTTCTTAGCTTGAATGTGTTTATCAGTCACTCTTCTATTTCACAGGGAGAGACCCCAACACCAGGAGGACACTAGGAATCTATGTATAAGAATGTGGAAATGTTGGAGTCGTTGAAATGAATTGGGCAGGCTAGAGATAAAGGGACCCAAATGGCAGATGGGTACCAAAGACAAACTGCTCTTGCTTCTATTCCACAAAGTGGTCCCTAGAAGGATGAGAATGGAGAGCAATTTCATGGGGCACGTAAGCAAAGCTTTTTTGTTTGAAGACTTGGGCTCTTATCTCTAATCAGCACCTTACTGTCATGTCCTGCCATAGTACTAATAACAACAGAGATAAGCACCTTGGAAATAGATATGGCGATGAATCGACCCAATGTGTTCACAGAACATTTTCCCAGGAGTGGAATAAATACCAGTTGAAGCATACATGTTAACTACTTGGGCTTCCACATATTTACTCTTATTGCTAAAATATATTAATACTATTTTTAAAACAGGTGAATGAAATAACCTAAGCTTTCCCCTGAGTTTTTAATAGGTCATAGTCATATATAATCTTAGACATCATTAAGCTAGTCAGAGTAGTAAGAGAGAACAAAACACCCTCTGCCAAACTGACAAAGGAGAAAAAAATGATGATGATGATGATGATGATGATGATGATGATGATGATGACGAAGTTAATAAAGAACTTTAACATAAGCAAAGTGCTTTATGTACATCCTCTCATTTGATCCTCAGAACCATATGAATTTTGTGCTATTTTTAACCACATTTTATAGATTAAGGCTACCAGAACAGCAGAATAAAATTATCATGGGGAAACAGGCAGCTTTCTTAAGAGGCATGACCTCAACAAGGCCTATTAATGTCCTTTGGATAAATGTAATTTTTTTCATCTTTTCTCTCTGGTCATATTTGTTTACACTTATATAAAGACTGAGCTGATGATACAAACTAAGCCTGATTCATTACCCACATACAGCAGGTCATAGAAGGCTCAATGTCAGTGTTCCAGATGCACTATCTACACAGATCAAGAGGAACTGGAAGGAAACTTAGAGATTTTTTCGCCCAGCCTTGTCATTTTCAAAGTTAGGACACTAATGCCCATAGATGGTCTAGAACCCAAGTCTCACGGTCCCTAAACCAGTGTTTTCTTCCATGTCATATGTTCCTTTAATTATTAGATAGTTGTTCAATTTACCACTTTTTCTATGATGACACACCTTTTTGGTAATCCATTTGTGCCATTACCCCAAGCATCTTCTATTCAAAGTTAGTCTTCTTATGTCAGAAGTATAGAGTCATTGAGTTCAGTTATATGCCTAAATAGAAATTAAAAGAGGCTCTATTTCATGTACTCATTCCAAATGAAACTCTTTTTTGCTTCTTCATTATAATGGTTGCATTCCTTATAATCAGGCAATAGAAGTTTGGAATCTAAAATGAAGGATGTGACCATCCCATTCTAATTAGCTCCAGGCAGTAATATTTAGTTCTGGACCCATGTTTTAGAAAGTACATAGACAAGCTCTGAGTATACAGAGTAGGACAACCTTATTAAGGAAAGGATTGAACATTGTAGCAAAGGATAATTTATTTTTAATAACTGAGGTGTTTATCCTAGAGAAGACAGTGGGGACATGAAAACTACCTGCAAGAATCTGAAGGGCTATCACGTTTGAAAGGGATTAGGCTTGTTTTGACTGATGCCACATGTCAGCATCAGGATGGAAAAGCCATGGAAATAAATATATATAATGAAAAAAACTTCCTGATAATCATCATCATCATCACCATCATCAATAAAAGATGATATTTTATAGTGTTCTTAGGTTTGTGCAGTATTTCACAAATATTATCTCAGTTTATCCTCACATCAACATTGAGGAGTAGGTGTTACTTTTATAACTATTTTACAGATGAGGACACTGAGGCAAACAAAAATCCCTAGAGTTGTCCAGGGCCACATAGTTAGTAAATGCTGGAAGCCAGATTTGATATCAGATCAGGAGAAAAAAATAAATAGAACTTTCTAGTAATTCGAGGAAGGAGGAACACTTTCCTATTAATTAGAAAAAAATACCTTCCTAATAATTAGAGCTGGACAAAAGTCAGAATGGACTTCTATGTTACAATGAATTCCCTACAACTAGAAGTCTTCTAGTAGAGACAGAGAAGCTTTCTGTTCAAGCACAAATGGAGCTAAATACTGACATGCCAGTTCTGTGATACTGTCTCTCATGTCTCTCATACTGCTAACTCTAATTAGATGCTTGTCGTGATTAATACTTTTTTTTTAAATTTCAAAATGTCTGACCACAAACTTAGAGAAGGGAGGAAGAGGAGACCGAGGGAGAGAGGGGGGTAGAGAGACAGAGACAGAGAGACAAAGAGAGAAACAGAGAGAAAGAGACAGAGACAAAGAGACACAGAGACAAAGAGAGACAAACAGAAAGACCCAGATAAATGACATAGACAGAGAAGCATTTTCATGGAATCCACAAATTGTTATGAAAGTTTATTGTAAATTTGAGTCGGAGGTGGAGCGGAAGCTGGGAAGCCCAGGGGAAAACCTACTACTTTATGTCCTTCCTGAAGCATAAAATTCAGCAAAAATTCAATAATGCTGTCAAAAGCCAAATAGGCAGGTCGATGTGTTAAACAGGAAGTAGTGGCACCTCCAAAAAAATCTGAGCCTTTTAGGCATGCTGGGGCATAAACTCTAATGATTTCCCACCTTTACATTCAACCAGTCCATAGTGGATGCTATATTTAAGTAATGTGACACGTGGAATTTTAAGGCTTTGAGAGAGAATTTATGTACAACAATAGCTAGCTCTATTGTCCTGGAAGTTGTACACACCTTGTATGAACTCTAGAAGAATCAAGAACACAGGGAAAACAACAACAACAAACACACATCATCCTTATTGATATCCTTTCTGATGATTAGTGTAGAAGAGCAAGCAAGATGAATAAGGATGTGGTGTGACTGGGTCATTAAGACAACATGGGAGGAAACCCTCACACAGGGAATATAGTGAGTATTTTTCCCCTAGTAGTAAACACAAAAATTGGGGTCCCCAGAAACAAGGTATATGCCATCATTTTTTGAGGGAAAGGATAGGAAAAGATATTAATTCAGACTAACATTTGCTAACTACCTATTTTAACAAATTATTCCTACTAATTGGATGGCAAACTCTATTATTTCTGTGTTTTGGAAGGACATCAAGTATTTTCAGAGCTTTCTAAATTGGGTATCCTGAGATCGAATCCCTATTCTTCTCCCCTAGTTATGTATCTGCAACAAAGAGATATACTCTCCATAAAAACATATCTAATGGATACTTTATTTGGACTTCAAATTGAAAAGAGGACAAATAAAAGAAATCTGTAGGAAATATCATTTATATCAATTCCAATCATTTAATCAAAAACCATGAAGATAAAAGGGAAATAATCCTTTTTCTCAAGGAGTTTACGTTCTAATGGTAGAGACAACATTCACATATTGAAGTACATAGAAGAGACATACAAAGCAGTGTCCAAGCTACCTTTCAACAGTAAAGCATTAATGGCTGATGGGGCCAGGATATGACTTCTGTAGAAGGAAGAACTTAAGCTGAGTCTTGAAGAAAGTAAAGGGTTCCAAGAAGCAAAGGAAAAGTAGCATAGAGTGTTCCAAGCATGCCTTATGACCAGGACAAAAACACAGCCAGAGAAGATGGAGTAGCATGGGTGAGGGAGAGCAAATAGGGCTATACACATACATCATAGATTATGTGGAAAGAATCATTGTGAACGATGCTTAGAAAGGCAAGAAGGAGCCAGAATGTGAAGAGCTCAACATGTCCAACAGGTGTCTCTTTTATCCTGGAGGTAATAGGGAATCATTGAAAATCAAAGGAAAAAATCCAATCAACAACCATTAATTTTTTGAAAAACTCTAAAGTTCTACCTATCAAATTAGAATGATATCTAAAACCAGAAAATGACAAAGGTTGGAGGCACTATGGGGAAACAGGCATATTGGAGATAATGGACAAGTCCAGTAGAATAGACCTGTACAAAGTAATTTTTATATTCCTATGAGATTTATGATCCTAACTTTTCAACATTATCTACACACACTTAATTCTCCTGCCAAAATCCCTTTGTCCCATACATTCACTAAACACACTTCCATCTTTTTGATCACAATGATACCTCCCCCATTTCCCAACAACAACCTCCCAGAAACCTTCTCTCATTCACTTAGTATTAATCTTATCTCTAAGATCCAACATACAATAATAATGTATTTTGTGAGTCAGTAATGTAATTTTCAGCCATTATCATGAACTGGCATTATTTTTGATGGTGCCTCATGTCAGTTACTAGACTGTGAGTATCTTGAAGGAAGGAAACCTCTCTTGTTTAAATATTTTATCTCCCTCAAACTTCTAACATAGCATGTTGCTGCATACAATAGCTGTTTAATAAATGTTTGTTGCTGTTTTGTTATAGAATAAAATCCTAAATCAAGTCCTCCCTCCATGCTATAATAATGTAGCCAAGCTGGGCCACTTTTCATCCTTTGTAGTCATTGAAAATTTTCTTTCTTCTCTGTTTCTATCATTTTAGTCTGTCCTTCTGCCCCACCATTACTCCCTGTTGAGACTCAATTGACAATATGAGTCATGAATACTATATTCTTCAGTAAGAAAATATGCTGATGGTTCTCACTTTACATAAATTCACATTATGTAAACCTGACATAAGTAAAGAATTCTGAAAGAAAGCCACATTCCAAAAACAAAGGGAAAAACCACTGATATTAACTTTGCCATACAATACTGTGTTTTCTCTCTGCTTCTGCCCCTCTATTGGCAATCCCTGCCTCCCATCCCAGCACCAGAACCCCACCCCATCCCATCCCCCCAGAATAAACAGACCCTCCAAGTGAAAGCAGAACAGAGGCTGAGGCAGAGGGAGACCTGAGTGGCTGTCTTCCCTCTGTCCAATCTCACCTGTCTGTCCCCAGCAGCACCAGTAGCTTGTCCTCTCCTGTCTTTGTCTGACTCCCACATGTCTGCCCCTTCCCCTCCCAGTTCTATCTCCTGCTCTAGCTTCTGTGTCCCTGGCCCCAACATATCCTTGAACCACTGGACCACTGTCCACCTTCCTCCACCTAAGTGTAGCACCCTTCCTGCCTCCCTTCCTTCTTTCCCCTTGTCTCCCACCCCACCTCCACAAATTTGCATTACCTAAAGTAGAGGTCGGCAGAATATTCTGCTTATGTCCTTCCTTGCATGTCCTACATTCCTTTTGTTTCTGCCTCTTTTATATTCATTTGTTGTTCTACTTTATATCATAGATATGTGTATGTAACCCAATTTGAACCCTCACTACAAACACACACGGTCCATTAAGGACTGGAACCAGGTCTTACTTTTTTCCCCTAGTATTTCTAGAGATTCATTGCACAATGATCTGCAAACAGTATACATTTTTAAAAATTTTGTATAATTTAATCAATAGTGCACTCAATTTCTACTCTAATTGTGACTGCCATTGGTACAGCCAGTTTCTCACAGGCCTTAGCTCCCAGAAAGTTAGAGCTTCCATATTTTCAGAGTCCAGTTGGGGTATAACACTAAGCCTGGGCCTTTCTAGGGCAGTTTGTAGATCATCCATTCTTCCAGTCTCAAGACTTCACTTCATTGCTCAAGCCCATGGAAGTACCATCCTGAAAAATCTTTTTGATATAGTGGAGAGATGTTGGGAAGGCAGTGTCACTGCCAAGTAGGTGAAAGCAAATAACTATGCTTTCTGTCATAGCTCTGATGATTTTTCAGGATTTTATGTTTCAGTGATATAGCTATCTACTCATGAAATATTTCCAAAAACTTGCATTTACCTCTCTATCTGCCACAAATCATCACAATTCTATCTAATTGATTTTACCTGAGGTTTATAAAACACTGTAGGCCTATGGAAATAAAAAGGACCTTAGTGACCATATACTCCCATCCCTTCATTTTACAGAGCAGAAATTAATGTTGAGAGAACAATGTGACTTTCCCAACATCACCTAGCTAGACTTCGCCAAGGTCACTAGTGGCCCAGCTATTTCTATAACATAAGATTTCTTGCTTCCTATTTCAGTGTTTTTCCTGTCACACAGTAATTGCCTATCCTTGAATTGTGGGTAGTAACTCAGAAATCATGCAAGAGACTTCTTTGGGCATCTCTGCTCTTTTGCATTCTTGCAGTTGCTAAAAACCTAATTCTTGGCTCTTAGGTATCACTAGGAATAAATGCTATGCTAATAGCGCTTATAACGCACTGTGTGTATAGGGAAGCAATACTGACTCACAATATAACAAGTTAAACTGCATGTTGTATTAGCATTATTCTTAATGCTAATGTAATGTCTAACCACGAAGGCAGCATTGTTAGATTGTTAGTACTGTAGATTGTAATGACAAAAGGAATTAGATGGGTTTTCTATGTTAAATCAATCATTAAGCAGTGCTATAATTATTTGCTGTTGGGAACGCTCTTTTTTCTATTGTAAAATTGACACAGTCTATGAACGTAATTGCTGTGTTTTCATCCTAGGGCCCTTTAAGATTAGAGTCTAGGAGGAAGATGTGGCACTTCTAATCCTTCTGACATTTCAGAGGGACTATCCTGGCAGGAATAATATCACATCACCGTGTAATTAATCAGTCCATTTTCCCATGGTCGGTAAAGCCTGTGTTTCTCCTTGCATCTGGGAGGCAGAGAGGTGGCATGCTCAAACCTTCCACAGGTTTAATTACAATGTGATGTTGAGTCCAATTATATTCTTAGCCAATTTGGCCTCTTCATATTGCATATTCAGACCATTCTGCTGGTGCCCAGTTAGAAACATTTTAAGCACAAGTGGATATGAGCTTGAAGCTATCCATGGGTATGTATTACCTTAATTTTGCCCTGTATGAGAAAGACATCAATCCCAGGGTCTTTAAAAAAAAAGAAAGAACATAAGATGTAAATGATGATATCCAATTTTTTTAAAAGGAAAGGAAAAAAAGTTCATAAGTTGAAATGACATATAATTTTCCTCAAAATGATGAAGCTTATAAGTTTTATTAATATACAAAGCCATTTAGAGAAATGTAAAGAACCTTTATTAAGGGAGGCAAGGGGGATTTTAGCATACTCTTTTTAAAATTCAGAAGAATCCATTAATACTTTGACACTTTTAATAGTAGCATTATTTAAAAATATCTGCCCAAAAAAGAGTGTCAACTAGGTTAGATATGTTCTTGGCCTTTGCAAGTTTATTGGCATCAATATTATCACAGTGATCAACAAATACTTAATAAGTACCTATGTGAAGGAATCCTCATTTCCTTGAGTACATTTTTCAAGAATGGAGAATAGGATGGAGAAAACTTTGGAAGCATTATCAAGTCTGTGCTTACTAGTAGGTATTGATAGGGATAAGGTAGGAATATCAAGAGGCAATGGTAGGTGTGGTTAGTTTCTGATTCATCCCTCAACTCCATAAGTAAACATAAAGTTTGACCAACGACAAGCGAAAATCTTCCACATCCAAAGGATGAGGTCCTTTGAGGAGACACACAGAACTCACACTAAGTGTTGGGCTAGCAGGGTACTCTAACATTGCTATGGCTAATAAGGATTCCCCTGGGGCTGCAGGTATGAATAATCATAACACCTTTTAAATTCATGATGACTACAAAGCAATCTGATAAGCCATATGGAATGTCTTTAATTGATCAAAATGTCAACAGGAAAAAGTATTTTTTTCTGCTGTTTTTTATTCCCTGGCCAGTAAGTCTGTGTGTGAGAAAGAAGTAGGGAACAAAACTGTTAATAGTCGAGCTGATTCAGAGAACTACTTCATTGGTGTGATGAAGTTTTTCTTTTCCTAATAACCCTGGGTGCTAACCATTATTGCATAGTGGATGTAGTTCCATATGACTTGTTATACTTCTCCTTCCCCTTCCCAACATATGGCATTTTATGTTCAAGTTATTTTTATTATAGATACTGGGGTATATACAATAGAATTAAATTATCCAAATGCCACCTTCTAGGAATTCCAGGAATATCAGAACACACACACACACGTACACATACACATGCATGTACACATACACATGCAATATACACATTCAATGTACACAATGCACACATATACATATAAAATATATGTGTTTACACATGTGTATATGCGTGTAGATATATGTATATATATGATTTTAAAGTGTGACAGAGCAATATAGTGCCATATATGAAAAGTTATGGGGAGTAATAGATAAAGTCTTAGACCTGCAGTCAGAAAGATGTGAGTTCAAATCTTACCTCAGACACTAGCTGTATGAACCCAGGCAAATAATTTTATGTCTTAGACTCAGTTTCCTCATCTGTCAAATAAGGATAATAAGAGCTCCTATCTTCAAGATTGTTATGAAAAGAAAATTAATTAATATTTATAAAGGACTTAGCAAACCTTAACATTCTATTTAAATGCAGCTATTGTAATATGAGTAGAGAAGACAATAATTACCTTAGGAGTTCAGATGGAAAAAGCATCTCCTGTTTTCAAGTGGTAAGGCTTCATGGAGAATTTAGGCCATGAGTTAGACCTTAAAGGGTGAATAATATTTCATAGGCAGGCAGGGCAATTTTAGTAGAGGAAGGAAATTTACAGAGTTTCAGAGGATGAAACAAATTTTATTCTTGTGATGATGATGTGACTACATTAGCTAGAGCTGAGCTATTGCAGTATAGAGAGAAAGAATAGAAAATAGGTTTAAATATAATATGTATAAGGAATTAACACAGATATATAAGGTTAAGAACCATTGCCCACAGGATGTGTGGTCAACATGTATACACAAAGAAATCTCAAGAGTGCTTTCCCAACTCTTAGAGACCATATGAAGGATGGATACAAATTACTAAGAGAAACAAATATCAAAACAACCATGAGGTATTAACTTGCTCTGAACATACTGGCAAAGCTGTCAAAAGATGGTGTTAAAGTTGAAGAGGCTGTGTCAAGACAGGCACCAGTTGGCAGAGCTGTGAATCATTTCAGTCACTCTGGAGAGCAATTTTGAGCTATGCTATGAAAACAACAGAAGTGTTCATATCCTTTGCATATATACATACTGTATGGGATATACCTACTAGGCTCTGACCTCAAAGAGGTCAAAAGCAGAAACAAAAATCTCACAGATACCACAATATTAATTACAATACTTTCTGTGGGAGTGATGAGTTAGAAAATAAGTAGGTGCCCATCACTTATCATGAAGTCATACAGTAGAATATTATTGTACCAAAAGAAAAAGCAAATAGAAAAATTTCAGAGAGGCCTAGGGAGACATAAACTGGTACAGGGTAAAGTAAGCAGAGCTAAGAAAACAACATAGAGTGTGATTGAATTAATGAACCAATGAATTAGGATTTGTATTAAATGCTTCTTGAATAAAGCGCTATGCTAACAATAGGGGATACACATAGAAAGGGACACAATAGAAAGAGACAATCTCTTCTCTCCAGGAGCTTACATTTTAATAGAGGGAAACAAAATATAACAGAAGTTTAAGCTGTCAGCCAGATGGAAAAGCTCATGATCCATAGGGTATAGAAATAATGCAAATAATAATATACTACACAATATCTACAATAATTATATTGTTATATGCAGAAAGAACAATTTTTAAAAATGAACTTTTAAAAAATATATAATGACCAAGATTAGACTCCAAAAGAGTAGAGAATCTGTATCATTGCCAACATTAGCTATGGTGGTTGCTCAATATTGTATATATTGGCAGATAATCTTTTTATTTTTATTTTATTTCTGTTCAAAGAGAAGACTTGCTGGGGGAATGGATACATTCACAATGAAGCATAAAAACAGAAGGCATTAATAAAAATAATTTTTAAAATTAAATATATTGGAAAGGTAGATTGCTGACTGATTCTAGATAGGGCCAAATGCCATTCTATGGAGTTTAAACTTTTTCCTGTAAGTGATAGGGAGTCATTGAACATTCCTATTCAGGATAGTGGTGGGGTGAAAGTAGTGCTTTAGGCAGAGTAACCTAGAAGTAGTATGTAGAAACTCAATGGGTAGAACCTAGAAGTACATGAAAGGAGGTCTCTTTTCAAACAGCCTTCTAGGTGGTCCAGCTTGATGTGAAATGATCTGGACCAAGGAACCAACTGAGTAAGCAATCGAAAGGAGCAGATAGAATCCAATGTAGTGTGGGAGGGCTTGGCCTCCCACCTTCGGACTCAACAAAGATAGCATTTTAAAAATTAGAGAAAAATATGAAACCAGATTTTCAACCAAAATGAAATATGCTGTCTTTGCTTTCTAGCTTCTAGTATAGGTAAGTGAAGGGAAGAAAAGAATTTGAAGTCCTTAGTGACACTTTCTGCTATAAATTTGAACAGATCAATGCCAGGAAGCTAGATTGGGAGACCAAAGCTTGCTCCTAATTGCATTTAGCAGGATAAACATAAACTGTGGCCAGAAAGGGTTATTGTCTGTGGCAGGCCCTGTTTAACAATCCATCATCCATTAGGGCAAGGCCATGGAGGAATACAATAAGGCTGTGATTTTGAAGAATCATAATTCAATTTTTCAAGGCAACAGAAGGGATAGTGCAGAGTAGATGAGAAAATCAGAAAATATTTATGACTTTTTATTTGGTTGACTCTTATTTATTTGGTTGTTTTTCATTTGATGATCTCCCTCTCCTCAACACCTCAGCTCACAGTGATGAATATGTATGTCCAGAAGCTTCCCTGTGGAAACATTAACTTTACTTACCCACGGTCAGGTATGTCGACCTTGTATACAAAAAGTACAGTGGAAAAAAGCACCTTTGACTCCTCCCTACTTAGTAGCTTTATAAACTTGACCAGATCAGCTTCACAACTCTGAGCATCAGCTTTTGCATGTGGGAAATTGTGTTAGGGGAGGGTAATACTCAGTGAACTCTTAAGGTCCCTTTTAATTCTAAATAAATCACCCTCAGTTTCCCCTGTTAGCATCCTTCTTAATCTCAAAAATCTCCTCTGTTCTTCCTAGATTCTGCTCTCAACTAGCTGTTCATCCAGATGTTAATGGCTCAGGTTCACTGGAGCATTTTTAAATACATAGAAGCTCTTTCAGATTGTGGCTCAAATTTGTGGGAGCCTTCTGCTAATAGAGATGATATTAGACAGCAGGTAGACCTACTCGTAGACATCTCAAATCCTGAGCTGTTTACCTGCTCTGACTTTTGCCTGTACTGGAAGCCCAAGCTTGAAACATTCCCTCTGGCTAGTTAGTTTAATTTTGTTCTTCAATACTGCCTATTGCCAAAGGCATGAACCTGCCTCACAACCAGGGTAAAGATAAGGATGAAGAAGGGATTCTTTTCAGATAGCCCATCATGTAGGACTGATTTGGGGGGGGGGTCTGGTCTTATTTTTCTTTTCAATTTGAATACAGTAAAGAGTCTTTAAAAAGTCTGAGACCTACTGAGATCAGTAGGGTTGGGTATATGCCCAGAATTCCTTCTCCATGAAGTTCATTCATTTCAACCTATACTTACTGACATCTCTCTATGTCTCTAGTCCTGTGCTGAGCATTGTGATGATACTGGGAAGCATAAAATATCTTACCCTTATGGAACTTTCAATTTAGGTGTAGAGACCAAACTTAGACAATAAGTTGATAAAAAAATAAGGTGATAATAAAAGGTACTATATGTTACAGTCCAAATGAGTAATAGAGATATTAAGTATTATCATTCTAAAAAAAGAGATCAAGCCTTGTTTGTTTGGATAGTTTCAGAAGGTTTCACAGAGAAACTTCATTTGAACTGGGCTTTAAAAGCTGATTATGACCTAGAAAGGTAGAGAAGAGGGTGGTAGAGTGTGGATAATAAGCATTGAAAATCATATGGGCAAACATTCGAATTTGTACACATGTAGTATATTTGTGGGGAGAATAAGAGGGAGCGTAAGGACATCCTGGAACAGACTGTGTGTGTGTGTAGATAAAGATAAGATCATAGAGTCTCAAACTTTTGTCACCAACCTTCCTCTTGATGCTGATATCAACCCCAAAAATTTATCCCTTTTTCCTTGTGATTCTTATTCTTCCTTACTGCCTCTTCCACTCCCCCCTTCCTCAATCATGTTACCAAATTCCCAACCAACCATGGGAAGAACATATTGCCTAATATAAGCATTCTCCAGACTAACCATAGTCAGATAAGAATGGGGTGTCCTCTGTCATACAAAAAACAGAAAGGAGGGCGGCTGATTGGTCCAGTGAATAAGGCACCAGCCCTGGAGTCAGGAGGACCTAGGTTCAAATCCAGCCTCAGATATTTAATACTTACTTGTCCTGTGACCTTGGGCCAGAAACGTAACCCCAATTGCCCTGCCTTTCCCCTCCAAAAAGCAACAGAAAACAACAACCAAAAAAAAAAACCCAAAAACAAAAGACAGAAAGGAAACTAGACAATATGTTAAACCTGAGCATGGTACTTCCTCTATTGGACTTCATTGTGAAATAAGGTTGCAAGAGAAGGGCAGATGGCTGGGTTGGAAGTGATCTGTTATCTCCCAGATGTAAAAGAGAGACTTTGGGGGTATCATGAGTTGCTGTTCCACTCCAATATCCATTTGCTTTTCAATTTTAATTCACCATTTAAAGTAGGTTAATTCACTACACAAATATAATCAACATTTTCATACCAGATTAATATTCCTTTTAAAAAGAAGAACTTTTAACAGCTTAATTCCTTAGATCCCAAGTCACCTATCCAATGATGGCATGTTAAGGCAAAATCTAATTTGCAGTGAGCATCCTGAGGCCAGAGAAGAACAGAAGACAATAGATGGGACATGTCTATGGTCTACATTTTTTCCCATGGATGCACTCAGCAGATGGATGTTTGTCTTAACTTACATCTTTCATTACTTTAAATGAATAAAACAATTCAGATATTATGTTATATGGTACCTCCACAGTTGGTACCTTCACAAATCTCTTCTTCTAAAGAGATGGATAATGTTTGTATTCAATCACACACACACACACACACACACACATACATATGCACGACCCACATGATATTCATATAGAAGAAAAGGGGGGGTAGTCAATGGTTTTGAATTTACATAGATTACTTGTGTTTTTTCCTATATCACCAGACTGAAATACAGTCTGACCAAATAGTATTTAATCAAGAAAACACCCATCTTTTACTAAATGCCTTCTATGTGCCAGACCCTGTGGTAGGTGCTAATGATACAAAGAGAAAAAAGAAATAGTTTGAGAAAACCACCTCAGTTAATGAAGGTCAGTTCTATCTCTGTGCCTTATAGCATTATTAGAGCTACCTGGATAATTGAGAGTCTCTGTAACTTATCAAGTTTCACATAGCCAGTATGTGTCAGAGTTTTGACTTCAACCCAGGGTTTACGGGTCTAAGGCAATTCTCTGTCGTTTATAATGCATCTAAGAAAGGAGTGTGGCAGGGAGCCATAGCAGAAATTAGGAAAGTATTCATGTAGGAAGTAGTGAGCTGAGTTTTGAAGAAAGCTAGGGAATCTAAGAGATAAAAGCTAAGGGACAGAGAATTCAAGGCATGAGACTCAGCCTAAACAAACACAGACAGGAGAAGAAATGTTTTGTTTGAGGACCAACAGGCAGTCAGGTTTACAGAGTACCTGAAGAGAAATAATGTGAAGTAAGACATAAAGGGGAGAGGAGCTTTTTGTGAAGGCTTTTATGAGGTGGTGTTGGAGGGTAAAGGTAGCATGCCTATACCAAGGATTACTGAGAAATTAACCGTTTGGAGGAAATTCAGTGCCTTAGGTAGGGAGAGTTATAGAGCAGGGAAAAGGGGTGCTCTCAGTACAATGCTTTGCTCCAAATATTGAGAGTAACCTTTAAACCATTCCAGTGTTAAAGTCAAAGATCCACAGGGGCAATTGATCAGTCAGTCAATCAATAAGCATTTATTAAGCATCTGTTCTGTTCTAGGCACTGTGCTAGGCAGGAGTTAGTTCAGGATCTGAGTTCAGGATCAATAGGTCGAAATCCCAGGGACTTTGCCATAGATTATATTCAGGAAAACACTATAAACAGTGAAACACAGTTCCTGGATGATTGTAGATTCGTCTTAAACAAAGAATCAGACCAGGGGAGTATCCTTTTTCACTCACCTGAAGGTAGAATAGTTATGGGCTCAGAGGGAAAAAAATCTTTGAGCATGGGCCCAGCAATAACATTTCTGTCTCCAGTCTGTCTGTCCACTAGCAGATTTGTAGAAGTTTATCATCAGAAGGCTGACCACTGGATGATCATGGCATTTGATAACAGCAACACATTCATATGATTTACTAAGGCATGCGACAGAAAGTGTGAGTGTGTGTGTGTGTGTGTGTGTGTGTGTGTGTGTTGGGAGCAAAGGGGTGCAATTTGCTCCATAGAATTTTGAAAAATTATTGAATTTTAGAGTTGTTAAGACATCAAAGGCTATCTAGTCTAAACTGTAGGCCTCAAAAGATTCTCCACCACAATATATCGAACAAGTGGATATCCAGCCTCTGCTCAAAGATATTCAAGGAGAGGGACTATATTACCTCCCAAGACCCACCATTCTGATTATTTCTGGTTCTAATTTTTAGAAAGCTTCAGAAAGGAGAAGCCATGTCTAGATGAAATCAGAGATCTGAAGTATGACAGAAAATGATTTTAATAAAGCTCTTACTACATACACTTGACTACAAGTTAGGAGCTATGAGGGATATAAGAGAAGACAAAGGCTTTTTTCTATTATCATGGAGCTTATAGTTAGGTTGAAGAAATATATTTAACTCAGGAAATAATTAGAAACAGGACAGGACACTATATGATCTAGATTCTAGATGCAAATAAAAGTCACAATGGAGAGCAATGGAGTAGGAAAGGAAAGTAAGTAGAGAACCTTAAATGAAGGTTAAGATTTAAATAAGTAGAGAGGAAGACCTTCCAAGATGAGAGAGGGAGAAATAGAGAAATACAAATGCAATGCTATTCTACACAGTACAATACACTTATCAAGTGTCTCTGCTATGTCCAAAGGACTTTACTAGGTGCTAGAGGGATAAATATTGAGAAATGACATTCTTCTTGCTCTCAAGGATCTTCAAATCTAGGAGGAGACTGTGACACAAATATAGGTAACTATCATACACAATGTCACATGAGAAGTGCATATAATGTTTGCTCTAATGCAGTGAAAGATCTGAGGAGTAAGGGTATTACTAACTGAGGGGGATCCCAGAAGTTTCAATGGAGAAGGCTGCATTTGAGTTGGCCATTAAAAGATAGATAGAAAATCATTAGAATAGAGAATGAGAGGAAATTAAGGGTGTGTTTATTTGGGAGTAGACATGGAAATTGGAAGGAAGAGTCCAGGGAAGGGAAAGATACAATGACATCATCAGTTCTAAACTTTTATTTTGCTCAAAATTTTGCCCTGATAGCACAAAGCAGTCATTAAAAAGGTAATGCCCCTGGCCCATGCACACTAATAAATTTCCCGCCTGAGACAAAGGAATGATATTGGTAGATAAAGCTTCTTGCACCAAGTATTGCTAATGGACTGAAGAGAAAGCTACCTCCCAAAGCCTGTAAAGACTGCTTGCTAATATAACCACTGCTTTCTGGTGATGTTATTTGCCTCTTACAGACAGCTAAGTCATGGTCAATTTTCACAAGTCTATGAGTTAGATGCATTCAATCATCTACAGAGTGCAAGTTCTTAGCTTCCTCAGCTCAGCTTAATTGACAAATAAATCCAGGTTTTGAATGACCCTAAAACAGATCATTAATAGGAACGGATAGCGGAAAGAGTCTGATAACAGCTTTTATATTCTAATTAAAAAAAAAAAAAACTTTTACAATCAGTGAACAGTATGTTAAAGTTGGTCTATTACCTGACCAACAAACTAGCAATGAGACTCAAATTAGACTGAATTTAAAATGATTGACTTTTCAAGTTTTAGACTTATCACACTTGATAGTAGTTAACAGAGTAGATAGAACTAGTTTCTTTTTTTCCCTTTTCTTTTATTTTCTGTGTATATCAGTGAGTGCATGGGTGTGTAACTAAAACACTGTATGGAGATTTATTAAAAAAAAAAAAAAAAAAGCTTTAAAGACTTTGTCCTGGTATCGTTTATAGGGTCCTGTCTCCTAGAAGACAACCCATGGAGCCATGGAATATTTACTACATTGTCCTCCTAGCTGTTGTGTCTTCTGTGTATCTGGACACTGATCTCTCTGGATCCTCTTCATTCTGACCACTCTGTCATTGTCTTATTTGCTGGACTTTCATCCATGTCATACTCACTAACTATGGGTGTTTCTCAAGTTTCTGTCCCTCCTTTCTTTTCTCTATGTAATTTCTCAGTTGGTGACCTCATCAGTTTTTATGGGATTAATTATTGCCTTTATGCCAGATGACTATGAGAGTTTGATATCCATGTTTCTTCCTTAAACTTCAGTCCTATACCACCCATTGCCTATTGAATGTTTTTAAGATGAATATTGCAGGAGTATCTTAAACTCAATTACATTCAAAACAAAGTTCATATTTACCCCACACCAACTCCTCTCCTAAAACAGCCCAGTATTGTAATGGATATTACCCTCTCCTCCCACTTCTAATCATTCAGGTTTACAACCTCCATGTCATCTTCAACTACTTACTCTCTTACTCATTTCTCCTATCCAAACAGTTGTCAGATCTTGTCATTTCTACCTCCACAACATCCCTCATATAGTCCCCTCTCTCTACTCATATAAGTCAGTGTATATTTAAAATGAACAAGGTATGATTGCACTTAACTAGACTATTCTCTAGTGCATATATCTTCACATTTTTTTAAGTGTGTTATGGGAGAAATTGTCATATACATTACTAAAATCTAAGAAAACTATGTGCAAAGCATTCCCCTTAACTTACCAGGTGAAAAAAAAAACCTGAAGATAATTTGCAATGCTTTTATCGATGAAGACATGCCAGTTCTTTATGAAAAGTATTCCTATTTCTACATACTCACTGACCATCGCCATAATCAATCTTATCTAGTATTTATATAGTGCTTTAAAGTTTGTAAAGAAATTTCGAAATACTATTATCGCCTTTTATCTTCACAACAACCCTAGGAGACAGAAGTTATTATTATTAATTGTTGAAGGAATATGCTAAATTATTGTTATTCCTCAAAGAGCAAAGAATCTAGGGATTTAGCACATTGTTCTCCAAAGGAACCCCAAAACAGCTCATTCTCCTTCAGTGTCTGATGATTTTCAAGCCCTAAAGTCTCCTAGAAACTTATCTAGTCATCAGCCTTTACTCTAGCTGCTGAACCACCAGTTATTTTAGCTTAAGGATGTGGTGGATCCTACTCCTTCAGAAATTTTATGTATTTACATAAATCTTGGGATTTGGAGTGGAAAAAACCTTAGAAAACATCTGTTCAAACCCCTCATATTAAATATGAAGACACTGAAGTTTGGAGAGGCTGGCTGATTTGTCTCTTGACAGTAAATAATAGAGATGAAGTTGAATAAGGTCTTCTTTCCAAATCTAATGCATTCTTTTTTTGTGGTTTCTATAGGGAACTAATTTTCTCAAAACACCCCAAATGATAGGAATTCTAGAAAGGTATCACCCCTTTTCTCTCTGTTCTGTGTGTTTCTTTTTTTCTAAATTTTTAGTGCTACATTTGAGCCAAATTCCCCTTGAAAAGACATTCACTGATTGACATTTTTAACTTAAGATTTTCCCCAAATAAGCAGCTTATATTTTAAATCTTCGTGCTAAATTAAAATATTGGAGACTTCTCTTGAAGAAGAAATTTGTGTTTGTGCATACATGTTAATGTGTTGAATCTCTCTGTCTATGAAGAAACACTGTTGACAAGACATACTGTTTCTACCGGAAAAACATCAGAAGTAAATTCTTTTTTTAAATTTTTTTTAAAGCAATTGGGGTTAAGTAACTTGCTCAAGGTTACATGGCCAGTCATTATTTGTGTGTGGGTGCTCATTTTCTGAGGCCGGATTTGATCTCGGGTCATCCCAACTCTGAGGCCAGAGCTCTAACTCACTGAGCCACCTAGCCACCCCATAGAAGTAAATTCTTTACTGTCCAGGATAACTGCTCTTACTTATAGGTGGGGGAGGTGGCCACTTCTTGGATGTGTTTTGGGGAAGAGAAATAATGTCTTGCCCATCACTTTTCAACATGACTGAATTTTCACAATTTGAGATTTAATCCTCCAAATCTTTAAACATATTTTTATTTGTGTCTTCTAAAATCTTCTAGTAAAATGGATCTTTAGAACAGTGATTATAAATTGGCATCAGCTATTAACACTTCAGCAGAAATTTGTTTTTCTACTTATGAGAGGCACTTGAAAGTAAAATCTTCCAGCAATGGGACACAGTACTTATATCTGGGAACATTAAGAGTAGAAAGAATCAACATAGAAAAATGTCAGAGGCTAACACCATTATTGCTAACTAATTGATGTTGTAAGAGAGAAATATTATAGTTCTCCAAAAGACAAAGACTTATATAAGAATTAGAAAGAGATAGGCACCTGTGGTAATGAAGTCATACCTAGAAGAGAAGAAAAAAGCTTGTTGTTTGTCCTTTGTTTTCAAAGGGCACCAATGACATCATGATGCTGGGGTAAAATAGTGGATGATGGGTGTTCTTAACTCGAACATGAATTGGATTTAAGTGAGGCAGAGTTAAACAAATCATCAACCTCACTCTCTCTTCCAGAGTCATTGAAGTCCAGTGTCAGGACAAAAGCCAAGATGACTGATGATGGCCTTGGATACAGTGGATGACCTTGGTGTCTTTCAGGATTGACCAAGCTCTCAGTGCCCCACTGCACCTGCTTCAACCAACTTCATGGCCATTGAAACAAGTTATTGTCATCCTCCCATTCTTCCAGAAAGTCTTCACATGCTTGGGGTATACATTTCCCTAATTCACCGATCTGTTTGAGACCTATTGGTTACCCTAAATCCTATTTAACCCATCTGCCTATTGAGGTGGCCACAGCACATGCTACAGCTTCTTGGAGCCACAAGTGAGGGTTGGATGATAGGTGAGCACCAAAGGTGAATGAGCAGCCTTGAAAAGGGCTCAGTAACCCCTCACGCTGGAGGCACTGGCCTTCCCTGAACACCCCATAAACCCCTGCAAAAAAAAAGCTTAAGGAGATAAGGAATGATACTAAAGATGAGCTTCACCTGCTCTATATAACAACTTTTTGGAATTCCGGGCCCATCTCCAGTCAATATAAAACCCATTTATAAATGGGAGCAGGTTCTGTTCTAGACATGTTTAAAGAGGAGCTCCCAGCAAATAGAGAATCCATCCCAAAACCAGAGAGAGGCACTCACCAAACCCCAATGAGCTAGCTTCCTTAATTCTCTTTCTTCTTTCCATGGCCACCAAGTTTAGGATTTTACAGGGTTTGCTCATATAAAAAGACTAAGATAGCTGCAAGTGAATATGACAGAGACCAATGTAATTGAAGTCAAATGCCATTTAATAGTTATGAAACATTAGGGGGGAGAATTTTATCTCTGTTTTCCTTGAATCTCTATAGTATGTTGATTACTTTTCTCTGAGGGAATCCCACTTGTGTTGGTGATGATTTGTTCATGTTCAGCTAGCTTAGAGGCAGAGACCATGCTAATTCATCTAGTTATTCAATATAGTGCGTGGCAAAGTGTATTGTAAACATTAGGCACTCAAAATGGTCATTTTAGAATGAAAGAAAAAAGAGGAATTAAGTTAAATGTCAGAATAAGAAAGAAATGCTATTTGTTTATCCATCTAGTATATATTGAAAGTCCACTATTCAGAAATACAAAAGAAAAGATGCAGTATAGTATCTGAAGATCTTGTAATTTAGTTGGTGAAATTCACATATGAGAAGCAACCAGCAATTATAAGCAAGGTACAGATAATATAGTATTGACTCATAAACAAGTGCCATGGAGTGTAAGGCAGAAGAGCTAGTTATCAGCACTGAACAAAGATTGTCAACAAAGACTTCTTAATGGAAGTATGTCTTGAGTAGGCCCTTGAAGAAAGTGATGGAGTTGAATGAGGAGGGTCATTCTAGGAAGGGAAAAGAGCATAAAGGCACAGGAGTAGGATCAAGCGAGCAGAGTTGGGGAGAGTCACAGTATATACTAGGAAGCATTCTCGACTGGGAATCAGGGAGAGTGATCTCTAGACTTGATTCTTCCACACTAGCTCTGTGACCTACGAAAAACTACAGGTTCTCTGGATTATTTTTTTTAATCTAGAAAATTAAAGAATTGAACTAAATTATCTTTAAGGTCCCTTCTATCTCTAATAAAAGGCAACACATACGTGTCATACTTTTGCAAAATGTATTTACATAAAATATTTCATTTTTACTCCCCCCACATTGATGAATGATTCAGATGAACTACTATATCTAAGCAAGCTCTAGTCATACTTCACTGGATCAGCTCACCAGCTCCCTAATGTATGTGCTCTTACCTTTTCATCCTCAACACTTCCTAATTCTGATGCCAAAATACAAATCAGTAGTGTTGCTCTATAGGGATGATGAGTGGAGCCACAAAGAATGTATGTCGGACTACTTCCCCATGGTTCTACTCACTATCCTTATAACATTATACATAAAAATAACCCTTCACACTCATACTCCTCTCTATCGGTTGCACCTCATTAGAATATAGATTCCTTGAGTTTAGAACTTCGCTTTTCTACTTATATCACCAACACTTAGCATATTGATTGGCAGATACCCAGAGCATAACAAATCCTTCCTTCCTTCCTTCCCTCCCTCCCTCCTTCTTTCCTTCCTTCCTTCCTTCCTTCCTTCCTTCCTTCCTTCCTTCCTTCCTTCCTTCCTTCCTTCCCTCCTTTCCTCTGCCTTCCTCCCTTTCTTCTTTCCTTCATCCCTCCCTCTCTCTTTTCTAATTGCTTCCCTTTCTGCATGCTTCTACCCCTCCTGTTCTCTTTCCCTCTCATTCTCCCTCCCTCCTTCCCTTTCTTCCTCCATCCTTACCTTCCTTGCTTCTTTCTTTTGTTCCTTCCTTCCTCTCTTCTTTCTTTCCTTCTTCCTTCCCTTTCTTCTTTCATCTCTCCTTACCTCCCTTTCTTCCTTCTTCCCTTCCTCCTTCCTCCCTTCCCTCCTCCTTCCTTTCATTCTTTCCTTTCTCCCTTCCCTCTTTTTTCCTCCCTTTCTTTATTCCCTTCCCAAACCTCCCTTTTTTCCTTCCTGACACAACCCAGAAGGATATGATGCATTTTATTATTCCTATTTCACAGCTGAAGAAATTGAACCTTATAAAGGTTAAGTGACTTTCCCATTGCCACATAAGTAATAAGTCCAGGAATGGAGTTTTCCTTTTCAGGTATCTCTTCATTCCAAGTTCAGTGCTCAACATGTTAATTTTATGGACAGTGAGCTCGCAGGAGAGAGCAGAGGGGCCTCATTGGACAATAATGCACGGTAATGTTGTATAGGTCAGGAGAGTACATCTTAAAGAAGTGCCTTGTATTTCATGCTGAGTAGTTTAGATTTAATTCTATCTCTGCTTACCTATCTTTTTATCTATCTGTTGTTCAGTCATTTTTCAGTCATATCTGACTCTTTGTGACTCCATTTAGGGTTTTCTTGGCAAATATACTGGAGTGCTTTGCCATTTCCTCTCCAGCTCATTTTACAAACGAGGAACTGAGGCAAACAGGGTTAAATGACTTGCCCAGGGTCACACAGCTAGTAAGTGACTGTGACTGGATTTGAACTCAGGTCTTCCTGACTCCAGGTACAGTACTCTATCTACTGTACCATCACCCATCTCTCTATCATCTATTTATCTACCTTTACATCTATCTATCTAATCTTTCATTTATCTACCTAGCTCTCTCCTCCCTCTGTATTGCTTAATTTAGGCCAGCTGTACCAGGCTTTTTTGACTGCAGCATTTTTTTTCCTCAGGGCCTTCCTAGAGTGTGATTTTCTTCACCTCAAGGTAGCAACTCCCTTAGAACGTTTTATCCCAGTTCTTTCTCCCTGACTGCCACAGCTTTTAAGCAGATATTTCAAGAGTTGTCAGAATCAAGGGAGGAAGAGAGAAAAGATTGGGCTAGGGAAACAAGAAAGCAAAGCAAAGAAACAGGAAGTATCATGGTGGCTGACCATGGTGCTTATTTCATGCCTTTACTCCTTTGAATGCATGTTCCAAGAAATTCATTTGGAAGTCTTGGGCTAACGAGTGAGAACTATGATCACTCCATGTGTTTCCATACATGCTCAACCATAATTCTGTCCATGTCAGGGTTCTTTAAACACAAGACAGAAAAAAAAGATTTTTTTTCAGACTTAAATGGACTCACTGTAAAAGCCAATAGCAATCACCTGAAGTTTCAATAGCTTTCTCCTCAGTTAGTAAAGCTCATAATACCTTCAGTCTTACTCAACATAAGCAAAAGTTCATTTATTTCTTCCTCTTATGTATGATATGAGAAGAGTTAGTTGTGCTCTTGAGCACAGAGAAATGAGAGACTTCTCTTCACCACATTCTCCCAAATTACTATAGAGATATTATGTTTGAGCTGATTAATAATTAGTATTTATATAGTACTCTAAAGGTGGCAAAGTATTTCCACAAATTTTCCCATTTGAGCCTCAAAGCAACCTGATAAATTAGATATGATAATACTATTATCCCCACTTGATAATCTTGCAAATGAGGAAGCATCAGAGAGGGGAAATGACTTGTACATAGTCATACAACTATTTTAACACAATATCCATTGTGTTATACTATCTCATGATGAAGTTCCACAAAGTATGAGGCAAAGCATCTCAGAGTTGTATCATGGGATACTCAATCTAGAGATGAAATGGTCAATAGAATGAAATGGACATAGGGTACAACTCCTTATTTTAATCATGCAGGAATTATGGTACAGTGGAAAGTATATAAATTTGGAGTCAGATGACATATTAAATAACAAAGGAGTCAAGTAAATAACAGCAAGGATTTGACACTCTGTCCTGACAAACATTGTAATTGAGTGATAAATATTTGCTGGAAAACTGACTCTACATCCAATAATTTCCCTACTTCTTCACCCCATGTCTTTGTAGGGACCTCAGAGGTCATCTGATCCAACACAAACTGAGCCAACATCTAGAACATCCTTAAGAGTTCAACCAGCCTCCACATAAATAGCAGAGTTTCAGTCATAGGCCTGTTTTGGAAAATAACCATAGGAAACATACAATTTCCATAGATAAGCCTTTACTTCACAGGGAGCTCCAATAATGTAATCCAATCAGATTTCCATGCCAGTATCCTTTTCTGCCATGTCATCAGTCATTGGAGATCTCCCCAAGGAATGTTGTCAGCATCTATAGGGCAGAACAATTCTCCCTTTCCAATCTCATTGTTTCTTCAGCATGTATGAGGCAAGTCAATTTATCAGCAGCACCTTGACCATCATTTTCCCTCAGACCCTGATGGATACCATCCACAACCAGAAACCAGGAGCCTTTGGGATAGTAATGCTTCCAATCCAGTACCATGAGATATAATCCTAAAAAGCAATTCTGTGGAAATGCAGCCTGGCAAATGATCCAGGAGGTAGGAAAGCCGTCATCATTAAAACCCCCCAAAAGAAGTTCTTGCCACCAAAGTCCTTGGCACTATCAAACCTTAGAGACTGGTGTGCTTTTATCAGTAAATATGACATTATAGAAGCACTAACATCTGTTTTGCTGTTTGTATCCTAAAGACCATGTTAACATCCATTTGATTGGTAGCTAAAACTTTCCATAAGTATTATCTGTCCCCATGAGATTGAGAGCTCCATGGGAGCAGGGACTGTCTTACTGTTCAATTTGCATTACCAGGGTTTAGCAAAATGCTTTAAAGTTAGTAATCATTTAACAAATGCTTTATTCATTTACCATAAAGAATTGACATGAGAGAGGCGGAGCCAGGATGGCAGAGTAGAAGCACAAACTTGGCCTGGGTTCTGGCTCCAACCACTTCCAATGCTTGTTAAAAAATGACTCTAAACAAATTTTAAAGCTACAGAGCCCACAAAGTAACAGAGAGAAACAAATCTCCCACTGAAGACAGCCCAGCAGGCTGACAGGAAGAGTCTATCACAGTGCTGAGAGCTGAGCACAGCCCAGCATGAGCCCCACAGTTCTTGTCCCAGGGCAGCCCCAACCAGCTGCTGCCAGAGCAGACTTCAGGACAGTGAATCATTAGTAGCTGTAGGGGTTTCCAGACTTCTCAAACCATAAATGCCAAAGACAAAGTGAAAGGTCAGGGTAGAATTCTGTTGGAAGGGAGTGGGGGGGACAGAAGAGTGTGGTTAGGCCGCTGCCCCTGGGGTAAGAAAAGGGGGAGGCATGGTGACTGTGGAGCCCTGCCATGTGGATGCCTCAGGAGCTCCTGGCCTGCAAATTGTAGGGGGACCAAGCAACCATTCAGAGGGTAATTGCTCTTGCTCTAACCAGCTTGGATCTGGATCATGGCCTTGAGAGGTGGTCCTGGGGTGTGTGGGTAGGTGCCAGAGTTGTGAAGGCTGTAGAGAGGGAGCCCTCCTAATACCTCTGGCATCTGCAAAAACCCCAGCTATTTGGGACATAGCTCTCTCCATTCTGTAAGCAGAGTTCTACCATGGCAAAGAGCTCAAAAGTCAAGTAATTTGGTGGCAAGATGAGCACGCAGAGGAAGCACAAACCCACCATAGAATCCTTTTTTTTTTTTTTTAAGCAATTGGGGTTAAGTAACTTGCTCAAGGTTACATGTCTAGTTATTTATTTATGTGTGGGTGCTAAGTAACTGAGGCTGGAACCAATCCTGGGTCCTCCTGACTCCAGGGAACGCACTCTTACTCACTGTGCCACCTAGCTGCCCCCCATAGAATCCTTTTATGGGGAAAAAAGGATTCAAGGCATGGAGTGGGAGGAAGACACCAAAGTTAGAACTCTTGTACCAAAAGACTCCAAGAAAAATATGAATTGGTTATAGGCCATGGAGGAACTCAAGAAGGATTTTGAAAATCAAGTAAGAGAAGTAGATGAAAAATTGGGAAGAGAAATGAGAATGATGCAATAAAATCATGAAAAGCAAGTCAACAGCCTGCTAAAGGAGACTCAAAAATACAGCAAAGAAAATAACACCTTAAAAAATAGACTAACTCAAATGACAAAAGAGATCCAAAAAGCCAGTGAGGAGAATGCTTTAAAAAGGCCAAATTTTCCAGATGAAAAAGGAGTTTAAAAAACTCATTGAAGAGAATAACTCCTTCAAAATAAGATTAGAGAAATTAAAAGCTAATGACTTTATAAGAAATCAAGATACCATAAAACAAATCCAAACAAATGAAAAAATAGAAGGCAATGTGAAATATCTCAATGGAAAAACCACTGACCTGGCAAATAGAGACAGGAGAGATGATTTAAAAATTATTGGACTACCTGAAAGCCATGATCAAAAAAGAGCTTACTTCACAGCTTCATTACTACACAGCAGTAATCTCAGAGCAGTCAGAGTTTCTACTCCACATCACACTGGCTATGATTCCCCTATTTTGTAGTCTCTCACATGAGGCAGAGGGAGTGTAATTGCTGTTAATTATTAATTTAATCATTTGGGCCTAGAATAAACAATATAGTTTTTACTTGAAAAAAAAAAGAGCCTAGACACCATCTTTCAAGAAATTATAAAGGAAAATTGCCCTGACTTTCTATAATCAAAGGGCAAAATAGAAATTTAAGAAATTCACAGATCACCTCTTGAAAAAGATCCCAAGAAGACTATATGGCTCTAAATGGAGGCATAGAAGCAGGAAAACTCCATCAGTTCCTCCCATAACTGACTCAAATACCTATAAAATATGACTCTAAACAAATTTTAGAGCTACAGAACTCACAAAGTGACAGAGAGGAACAAATCTCCCGCTGAAGGCAGCCTGGCAGGCAGGCAGGAAGGGTCCATAGCAGCACACAGGGAGCCAAGCTGGGGCCCACGTGAGCCTGGGTTGCCCAGACCAGCAGTGGCTGTAGTGGACCTAGAGAGAGTGGATCACCAGAAGCTGTGGTGCTTTCCTGAATTATCAACCCCCAAATGCCAAAGACAAAGTAAAAGTTCAGTGAATAACTATACTAGCACTGGGGGGAACGGAGGTGTGATCTGGCTTCAGCACCCAGAGCAAGAAGCAGCAGAGGCACCTTGGCCACAGCATGCAGCCATTTCCACATGGCTGCTTCAGAGCCCCTGGATTATGGATCATGGGGGGACTGGGTAACTGTTCAGGGGGGTAATCGCTCTTGCCTTGACCTGTCTGAATCTGGATCACTATCTTGGGTGGAGGTCTTGGGGGGTGTGACCAGTGAGCCAAAGCTTGTGAGGTGCTATAGAGAGGGCACTCAACTATAGCTCAAGCAGCTATGAAAAACATAGAGATTTGGGACACAGCTCTCCTCCATGGAAGCAGAGTTCTACTGTGGCAAATAGCCCAAAAGTCAAGTAATTGAGTGGCAACATGAGCAAGCAAAGAAAGCAAAGCAAGCACAACAATTCAACTTTAGATTCTTTTCTAGGGGGATAAAAAGGATCAAAGCATGGCATGCAGGGAAGACAACAAAGTCAGAACTCTTGCACCAAAAGCTTCCAAGTAAAATATGAATTGGTGACAGACCATGGAGGAGCTCAAGAAGGATTTTGAAAATCAAGTAAGAGAAGTGGAGGAAAAATTGGGAAGAATAATGAGAATGATGCAAGAAAATCATGAAAAGAGAGTCAACAGCCTGACTGAAGAAAATAACACCTTAAAAAATAGACTAAATCAAATGGCAAAAGAGGCACAAAAAGCCAATGAGGAGAAGAATGCCTTAAAAACCTGAATTTGCCAATGGAAAAAAGAATCCCAAAAGCTCACTGAAGAGAATAATTCCTTCAGAATTAGACTGGAGCAAATGGAAGCTAATGACTTTATGAGAAATCAAGATACTATTAAACAAATTCAAACAAATGAAAAAATAGCAGACAATTTGAAATATCTCATTGGAAATACCACTGACCTGGAGAATAGATTCAGGAGAGAAAAAATTTAAATTATTGGTCTACCTGAAAGCCATGATCAAAAAAAGGCCCTTGCCAAGCAAATTACCAAGCAAAATTGCCCTAATATTCTAGAACCAGAAGGCAAAATAGAAATGGAAAGAATTCACTGATTACCTCTTGGAAAAGATCCCCAAAAGAAAACTCCTAGGAATATTATAGCCAGGTTCTAGAGTTCCCACATGAAGGAGAAAATATTACAAGAAGCCAAGAAAAAACAATTTAAATATTGTGGAAACTCAATCAGGATAACGCTAGATCTAGCAGCTTCTACACTGAAGGATAGAAGAGCTTGGAATATGATATTCTGGAGGTCAAAGGAGCTGGTATTAAACCAAGAATCACCTACCCAGAAAAACTGAGTATCATGTTTCAGGGGAAAATATGGTTATGCAATGAAATAGAAATATAGTTGGTCTTCCACAATATATCCAGTATGGAAATGTTTTGCATAGCTACATATGTACAACATATATTGAATTGATTATATTCCCAGTAAGGGTGGATGATGAGGGAGGAAGGGAAAGAATCTGTAACTCAAACTTTTAAAATCAAATGTCTAAAAAAATATTATCATTATCATATTATTATTATTATTATCATTATTATTTTACATGCAGCTGGGAAATAAGATAGACAGGCACTGGGATATGGATATCCATCTTATCCTACCAGAAAGTTGAAGGGGGTTTAGGGGTGGATATAAGAGAGAGCAGATTGGTGGAGGGGGTAATGGGATAGCTGTTTCAGGGTGGTGGGTACAGAAAAGACAGGGAGAAAATTTGTAACTTAAAAACTTGTGGAAATGAATGTTGTAAACTAAAAATAAGCATAATAGTTACTTAAAAAAAAGAAAAATAGAAAAAGATCCCCAAAAGGAAAACTCCTAGGAATATTATAGCCATATTCCAGAATTCCCAGGTCAAGGAGAAAATACTACAAGCAGTCAGGAAAAAACAATTTGAATATTGTGGAAACACAATCAGGATTACACAAGACCTAGCAGTTTCTACACTAAGGGATTAAAGGGCTTTGAATATGAAATTCCAGAGGTCAAAGGAGCTAGGATTAAAAGCAAGAATCACCTACCCAGCAAAACTGAGTATAATGCTTCAGAGGAAAATGTAGTCATTCAATGAAATAGAGGAATTTCAAGCATTCTTGATGAAAAAGCCAGAGCTGAACAGAAATTTGACTTTGAAATACAAGAAGCAAAAGAAGCATGAGAAGGTAAACAGGAAAAAAAATCATAAGGAACTTATTAAAGTTGATCTATTTACATTCCTACATGGAAAAAACGATCATTGTAATTCATAAGACTTTTCTCAGTATGAGGATAGTTGAAGGGAATATATATATATATATATATATATATATATATATATATGTATGTATGTATGTATGTGTATATATATGTATGTATATATGTATGTATGTATGTGTATATATATGTATGTATACATATATATATATATATGAGGGTATAGGAGGGTATATGTGTCTATAAATATATATGTAAATGTAGGCATATGTATGTTTATGTATACATAGACAGAAGGCACAGGATAAGTTGAATATGAAGGCATGATATCTAAAAAATAAAATTAAGAGTTGAGAGAGGAATTTATAGGGAAAAGGAGAAAGGGATAGATAGGTTAAGGTAAATTACCTCATATAAAATAGGTAAGAGAAAACTGTTACAATGGAGGGGAAGTGCAGGAAAGTGAAAGGGAATGGGAAAACCTTATTCTCATTGAATTTGGCTCAAGCAGAGAATAACATACACACTCAATTGGATATCTTACCCTACAGGAAAATAAGTTTGTAGGGTATGAGAGGGGGCATGATAGAAGGGAGGACAGATTGTTGGAGAGGGTAGTTAGAAGCAAATATTTTTGAAAAAGGATGGGGTTAAAAGAAAAAATAAAATAAGTGGGGGGTTAGGATGGAGGGAAATATAGTTATTCTTTTACAATATAACTATTATGGAAATTATTTGGCTAACTACACATCTACAACCTATATTGAATTTCTTATCCTCCCAGTGTGGGTGGATGAGGAGGGAAGAAGGCAACAAATCTGGAACTCAATGTTTTAAAAACAAATCTTTTTTTAAAAATTGTTTTTTAATGCAACTGGGAAATAAGATATGCAGGCATTGGGGTATAGAAATTCATCTTATCCTACTAGAAAGTTAGTGGGTGACGAGGGAGGATATAAGAGAGAATAGATTGGGCGAAGGGGTATTCAGTGGGCTTGCTATCTTGTGGTGGGGGTAGGGGAAAGATGTGGAGAAAAAATTGTACTCAAAATCTTGTGGAAATAAATGTTGAAAACTAAAAATAAATAATTATTTAAAAAAAAAAGAAAGAACTCACATGAGAAATGGGGTAAAGAAGGGTAATGTGGGAAGGCCATGATTAATTAGTTCCAGAATCACTGATTTCCTTCCATTCATCAGTACTATTTCCCAGTCCCTTTGGTATAACTCTTTTTTACAATTAAAATAATAAAATAAAAGGGTATTTATGTGCTAAATGGAACTTTATTCCTTGAAATCCCCTCTGCTCCTCTAACTTTTCCCACTTCTGAGGCATTAGTCCTCAGTATGAGCCATCACATCTGATTGCAATAGAAAGACTATGATGTCATAAATAGAGGATTATGACTTCACAGGGGAAATAAGAGAGAAAGACAGACAATTTCAAGAAACCACAATCTTTTATTTATGAGAATGTCTCTGTTAATCAAGAGAAGGGAAAAATACCGAACATATAGAAAATGACAGCAGAATTGTAGCTAAATAAAATATTCTTCAAAATTATCCTACCAATGTCACTTTCTCTTTAGAAGATTCCATAGAAATGCTATTGCACAGGATAGATTTGAGATTCTAGATCTTCTCACAATTGGCACTTGAGTAATACTTAGCCCTGGAGTAATAGAAATTTTAATCAGGCCTCAGTCAGCTTTGTCATTCTTTGCTGTAATCTTGAGTAGAAATCAGCCTTTCCCAAACTTTATCAGACCATCTGAAATATTCTTATGTACATGAGCTTCTTTTGCACTCTCATTATGTACCCACAAGTCCTTTATCCAGAATGTTACAGTCAGGCTTTGACTTTTCTTTGTTAGCTCTTTGTGGCTGCTAGATGATAGAGTGGATAAAGCAGAGGCTTGAAGTCAGGAAGACCTGGGTTTGAATCCAAGCTCAATCAAACAGTTACCAGCTGTGTGACTGTGGGCCAGTTATTTAACCTCTGTCTGCCTCAGTATCCTCATTCATGAGAGAGGGGACAAGATCAACAGATCCCAAGGTTGTTGTGAGGACCAAATGAGAAAATAACTGAAAAGTACTCAACACTGGCTTTTTGTGTTAGAATCAAAGAAACAGAACTTTAGAATTGGACATTACCTTTTTTCAGAATAAACATTTATTTATTATTTTTAATATTATTTTCTTTTTAAAAATATTGAATTCAAAATTATCACCTTTACTTTCACCCCTCCTCCACTCATTGAAAAGGCAAGAAAATAATATTAATTTTACATCTGAAGTCATGCAAAATATATTTTAATATTAACCATATTACAAGATAAATAAATATATGAAGCCAGAAAAATATGCTTCAATTTTTTCTCAGAGTTCATTAGTTTTCAGTCTGGATGTGAATCATATTTTTTCATCATGAGTCCTTTGGAATTGTCTTGGATCCATGGATAAGAGTAGCCAAGTCTTTCAGTTGATCATCATTATAGTATTGATGTGAATGTGTACAATGATCTCTCAGTTTTTCTCACTTCACTTTGCATCAGTTCATATAGATCTTGCAGTGTATTTTTTTTCTAAAACCAACCCCTTGTCATTTCTTATAGTACAACATTACTCTATTGCAATCATTTGCCACAATTTGTTCAATCATTCTCCAATTGATGAACATCTCCTCAATTTTCAAATCTTCATGCCACAAACAGTGGCTATAAATATGTTTGTCCATGTAGGTTCTTTTCCTTTTTTTTTTTATCTCTTTGGGATAGAGACCTAGTAGTGGTATTGCTAGATCAAATAGTATGCAGTTTTATAGTCCTTTGGGCTCTGATCTAAATTATTGTCCAGAATTTTTGCACTGGTTTATAAATCCACCAACAGTTTGTTAGAGTACCTATTCTCCCTCAACCCCTCTAGTATTTGTCATTTCTGATGGATGTGATGTGTTATGTCAGTTGTTTCAATTTGCATTTCTCTAATAATAATGATGTCCAGCATTTCTTTCATATGACTAGAAATAGCTTTGATTTTTTCCTCTGAAAACTTTTATTCATATCCTTTGACCATTTAACAGTTGGATAAATTTCACTCAGTTCCCTATATAATTGAGAAATGAGATCTTTATCAGAGAAACTTGCTGTATTTTTTTTTTATATTGCTCCATTATCTTTGGTACCTTTTAACTAAATGCAGTTTCCCTGATTTTCTCTTTTAATTGGGTCTCTTTTTGCTTTTGCTTTGTCAAAGATCATGACTGCTATCCCTGCTTTTTATTTTCCTTCAGCTGAAGCATAATAGATTCTACTTCAGTCCTATATTTTAATTCTCTGTGTATTTCTGATTTATTTCATTTGAGGAACCAAAAGTTATGCATTGCTAATGTGCTACTAGTGGCATTAGGTTGATTTCAGAACATCTGCTCTGACTTGAGCTAGTTTCTTCACCTTCCAGACTAACTTTCAGGTTAGTCTTGTGTTTTGTGTTACATACAGCTATTTCATCACTCATTTTTGTTTTGTTTTCAATTATTTGTACTTCTTAAAAGTGGATATTACATCCAAGAAAAAGTCTAAGAAGTTGTAACTTTTAAAGATCACACTTTAATGAACATTAGAAATATTAACATACAGGGCGGCTAGGTGGCGCAGTGAATAGAGCGCCGGCCCTGGAGTCAGAAGGACCTGAGTTCGGAGCCGGCCTCAGACACTTAATCCACACAAACAAAAAAACCTAGTCGTGTAACCTTGGGCAAGTTACTTAACCCCAATTGCCCTAAAGGGGCGGCTAGGTGGCGCAGTGAGTAAGAGCGCTGGCCTCAGAGTTGGGATGACCCGAGATCAGATCCGGCCTCAGAAAATGAGCACCCACGCATAAATAATGACTAGCCGTGTAACCTTGAGCAAGTTACTTAACCCCAATTGCTTTAAAAAAAAAAAAAAAAGAAATGTTAACATAGCTATTGATGTGGGAATGCAGGGTTTTCCAGGTTTATTGAAGTACACAGTAAGAAAAGATAGGTCACATTGAAACTCAAAAGTAATTGTAGGTGAAAATGAAAAACACCAACAAGAATTGACCAACTATTCCTACAAAAGTGGTAATTCATCTTCAGAAAACAAACACTTTAAGATATACATGACAGCTA